>JAODPA010133338.1:0-16606 GCA_025585075.1 Nepenthes mirabilis
AATTTTTAACCCAATAAAAAAGTAAAACTAAAAAATATGGTGGTCTGAAAAATAAAGATGATAGGATTAACTATAACATTACCATCATCACATGGCACTCCATGTGACCTGCCTCACAACATCCACTTGGCCTGCAAGGCATTTGAGGGGATTGTGACCAA
This sequence comes from Nepenthes mirabilis, assembly GCA_025585075.1. NCBI lineage: Eukaryota > Viridiplantae > Streptophyta > Magnoliopsida > Caryophyllales > Nepenthaceae > Nepenthes > Nepenthes mirabilis. Next base: position 162 of record JAODPA010133338.1, read on the forward strand.
TCGTCATCAAAATTTTTCCACGTTTCGATCATATCCACCACATACTATTTGATGATAGGTAGGTTTTGGATCCATTAATGGCCCAACTTGACTCTAGTCCCTACCAGAGCCAAGCTTAAACCAGTCGTCGTGTCATTGGAGATGATAATAATACTTTTATTGGCAAGATAGTTGGTATCCTAATAGGTTTGACATAATAAGTAACTAAACACATGTATTATAAAGTTTTATAGACCACTTGTATTCATGCCACTAAATCAATTTGCACCGTAAATTAGTAATCAAACACCGGTATGGGCGAACATCCAATTAGGGCTCCAAATGAGCCAAGAATGTCTATAATATTTCGGAAACTCGTTTGATGGAGGCTCATTCTGGTATATTAATTGAAAAGTTGAACGATAAGTAAGCCAGGTATGAGCCTGACAAGACTTGACCTGTTAAGGCTAGTGAAGGGTTCGATTAGACTCATTTATAAGTTTATGAACAGACTTTATTCTAAATTCTTAAATAGACTCCTTTTATATGCTTATGTATTGATAGGCCTATGTAAAAGTTTATTAATATGTTCATTTAACGACTTAAATTTAGCTTGTTAGTGTTGTCTCTTAAACATTTGAATCAGCTTAGGCAAACTTGTTTATGCATAAAGAAACCAGCCCAGACATAAGTTCAAGCTTGGATTATTTACTCATAACTAAGTCTCAGGCCGAATTCGATTCTGCCAATCTTTTTCACGCCAAAATTCATAAATTAAAAAAAGAAAAAAGACTCTACTTGAATTCTTTTATGATGACGACCACAGTTCGTGCTCATTTTGAGGCTCCCCTCCATATTCTTTATAATTACTTAAAGTTACTACATGATTGCCGTGATATATTGGATAAGTGAAGGTGCATGACTGCAATAAAGCCATCAACTTGACTTTACTGTTTGTGAAAAGTCTTCTTTTATGATGATGACGACGGTCTGTACTAATTTATTTTTTGTTCATACTCAACACAACTCAATTATTTTTGTCCGTCCAGGGACCAAAAAACCTGAAAGCGATTAGTAATGGACCAAAAAATATATTTAAACATACACAACATTTACAAAGTAAAAAGTTGAGCTATGCATTTCATGTAGTCAAATACTACCATATTCTAAAAATTATATAAATATATTTTCTGTAACATGATAAAGATATGTTAACAAATTTGTTTTTTAGTCAGATAATGTGGAAATAATTGAATTAGCGTATGTCATGGAAATATATTGTAATTTAAAAAATCAAGTGTAGATTGCCTGTATCATGCATTTTAAAAGATAAATGTATGTTCTCACCAGCTAACACACAAATGATCTGTCATCGTCATGACAGAATCCTTTGCTTGCACGGCACAAAAGCTTCATTACTTTTTCTGCAATCATAATTGTACTTTTAACCGATTTCAGTGGGCTTTGTTGGCCATAAATGCTTGGCTCATAGCAACAACGCTTCACCTTCACCAGAAGGCTCGCTTAACGTGCTCAACCTCATATAAATAAAGATTTCCCCAATTCTTTACGTATTTCAGTAGTCTTAGGCTCTTAGCACCATGGAAAACCACCTCCTGGTTAAAACATGCGCTTTTGCAACCCTATTTGCTCTCCCGGTCTTACTGTGCTGTGTGATATGGAGTAGAAGAAGAAGCGACCCCAGGAGGAGACCACCTGAACCAGCTGGGTCATGGCCTCTGATTGGCCACCTACGCTTACTAGCAGGCTCTCAACTTCCTCACAGAGCCTTAGCAAACTTAGCAGATAAGTACGGGCCGATCTTCCAAATCAAAATAGGTGTGCACCCTGTCTTAGTGGTCAGTAACAGGGAGTTGGCTAAAGAATGCTTAGCCCAAAACGACAAGGTATTTGTTAATCGGCCTCGCACACTTGCGGTAGAGCAGTTGGCTTACAATTCTGTCATGTTTGGCTTTAGTCCTTATGGAACATATTGGCATGAAATACGCAAAATTGTCACCTTAAACCTCCTTTCAAATCACAGGCTTGAACAGTTAAAGCATATCGGAATATTCGAGGTAAGAACAGCTATAAAGGCATTGCATGAAAAATGGAGAAAGAGTAGTAGAGATGCTACTTCTAAGGGTATTTCAGTAGAGTTGAAGCAGTGGATTAGGAACATCAATTTGAATGCTATGGTACGATTAATAGCAGGAAAGGCATTGTGGGAATTTTGTAACGGAGAAGAGTATGATCATTACCAAACAGCCATAAGAACGTTCTTTGAGTTGTTTGGAGTTTTTATTATTTCAGATGCGCTTCCATTTCTAAGATGGTTAGATATTGGAGGATACAGGAAGAACATGAAAAGGACTGCAAAACAACTAGACAATATTCTTCAAAGTTGGTTGGAGGAACATAAGAGAGTGCGTTCATTTGGAGAAGCGAATGGTCAGCAAGATTTTATTGACATTATGCTTGATAATCTTCACATAGCCCAGGAGAAGGCCTTCGATTTTGAATTAGACACCGTCATTAAATCTACATGCCTGGTATGACCTCATTAACACATTTTTGGATAAGTGATTACCAAGACTAGTCTAGCTAAATTACAATGCATATACTAAGAATTAACATTTAAGCATGACTTGACAGAGTGTAATTTTGGGTGGCACAGACACAACCACAGTAACGCTGACATAGGCTCTTTCCTTACTACTCAATAATCCTCATGTGCTAAAGAAAGCGAAAGATGAGTTAGACACCATTGTTGGAAAAGAAAGACTAGTGAATGATTCAGACATGAAAAACCTAGTTTACTTACAAGCTATAATCAAGGAAACAATGCGGTTATACCCCGCTGGACCCCTATCCGTTCCACGCGAGGCCATAAGTGATTGTAACATAAGTGGTTACCATGTCCCAGTAGGCACAAAACTTTTTGTCAATGTCCATAAAATTCACAGAGATCCACAAGTTTGGTCAGATCCTTGTGAATTTCATCCAGAAAGATTCCTCACCGCTCACAAGCATGTTGATGTGAGAGGCCAAGATTTCGAATTGATTCCATTTGGAAGTGGTAGGAGAATATGTCCAGGAATATCTTTTTCCCTACAAATCATGACATTTACATTGGCCAATTTATTACAAATGTTTGAAATTACAACTCCATCAAGTAAGCAAGTTGACCTTACAGAAAGATTTGGGCTTACCAGCATGAAGAAAACACCGCTTGAAGTTATTCTGACTCCTTGCCTTTCTGCTGAACTCTACGGTGAAGAATAATTTAATATGCAATGAAGCTATGGAAAATAATTTTCAGCGACACTCTCATGTAATAGAAGGATATAGTTTGTCACCGGTACTAATGAAAGTATGAGGAATCATGTATTGCATCATGCCATGTATGGCTCCACCCTTATCCTACATCGCACAATATTAATAAATAGCATGTTAGCTAACAGTTGTTATAATTAGTCAAAGGTTTGTTGGTAGTTGGGATAGTAATAGCATGCATTCTAATTGGAAGTTGCATAAAGGAGTGAATAAGTTGTTATGAGCTGCTACGACAATGCACTTCAAAACCAACTATGACTAATGAAATGATAAATCTGATTTCTCTGTCTTTCTTGCGCTCCTCTCCTCTAATTCTCATCCCCTTCTTCACTCTACCTTAATAAAATGGCAGAGAAACAAACCAACAAATCTCATTTTGGCAAAGTGAATACACCATGGATGAAAACATCAGCTATCAAGTATCGATATCTAATTCCATAAACTTAATCTAAATTATAAGATACAATATAATTGAAAATTTCTTTCCAAAATTCATCATTTCATTGATATAATGTTAAACTTAGCATGTCAAATAGTAATAGTGACATTAAAACTATCATAAACATATTTATTTATCATATAAATAATTGGCTTGAACACGGATCGTCGCCTTGCCCGAAAGTAAGCTAAGACCAGATTCAGTGATCAACAAAGCCTCTTTGTCACTTGATTTTTACCGCTTCAAGAAATAGAAACTAAAATTGGATAATGGTTTATTAAACTATGCATTTCATAGTATAAAAAAATTAATCTCGAAGGTATGAATGCGTTGGTTACATGTATAAACGGTTGGTTCGAAAAGCACTCGTCACCACAGCCATAAGTGACATGGAGAGATTTTAATATTCATCGCAACATATTCGGTGCTCAATTACCAATACTTTCATAATCGAAATTACACACTGTCAATGAATGCTTAATTACGTATATCATAGTATATAAACGTTAGCTTTGTTGGAAAAAACGTATTAATACAAAATATAAACGGTTGACTCAAAAAATAGTTTAAAACTAAAAATGTACTCTCTCTCGAGTATTGTTCATTGTCTTTCTCATCACGTTGCCATCGTTCATGCAAACTTTCAGGGCACGCAGGGTGTCAAACAGAAGCTCACTTCCTTTATAACTTACCAACTAGCTTAATACAATATTCAAATAACAATCTAGTGATTAAAGAATATTAGGAGTATAAAGAAAGAAGAGGGATTTCACTTGCCTATGTTTTTTTTGCTTCCCTCGGCACCAACAATAGTAATCGGTAATAGAGCTTTGGCTCTCTTTCCCTTTCTCTAGTCTTCTTTGGTTCGACATGGTTGTAAGCATCAAATTCACACCCTAATAATAGCATACATTTTCCTGAGTGAGAACAGCCCCAAATGATGTTGGTTGCAGTAAGTGTATGTATCCCTCAAATCAGCTGCTTCAATGGTGCATTGCCCCTCTCATAAGTGCTAATCAATCCTTTGCCTCAACTCACCGAAGTCAGATTCATCTCCCACAACTAGCTACAGATTCAACGACCGTTGTAATGAGGGAAGAAGAAGAAGAAGGATGGCAGTGGCTGTGCATGTGTTTGGTGTAGGGGCATGTATGTATCTGTTTTATTAAGATTAATTAAGCTAAACCAATTAATTTATGTTTTATTAATTACATACAGATAAAAATATAACACATACTATTATCATAATAAGTCTGAATTATTATTCTAAGATACTACAAGTAATTACTCATTGTTAATAGAAAAATTTATCAAAATACCATTCTGATAATCCCACAAATCTGATATGTTTGACCTCAACACAAAATTAGCTTAACTTGCCGACAATAATTATTTCATTAATTACCTTCATTAATGACCGTAATGGGTCGAGAGTCTAATAAATCTGAATTGAAACATCAGTGTGTTACAAATATGGCCTTAATTGATACCTATATTGATATTTTTATCAATTTCTCTGTCATGTTTTATTAGTCAATGTACTCCATGGTGTCCAACGGATGTTGGATATCCATCATAAAATTTTTGTAATGCTCAAACAGTAATCATATTCATGTCTCAATGTTGGGATGGTCAACAGCTATTCCCGTCAAAAACTTTACACTGGCATGCATATAGTTTGCCTAATGATATGTCCACCGTACTTACCAAAAAAAAAAAAAAGAAAACTTGCATCCCCTGGTCAAGTGATTAAAAGCATGGTCATCCCTAGACGGGTGTTACCGCTTAAGAGCAATTGTGAAAAGGAAAGTTCGCCAGGCTCTGACGGTAAATCATCATCGTCAACAGGACTCCTTGACTTTAACTGAATGAGGATGTCTCTCACCTTTTGATTTCTTACTATCTTTCTAGTAGACTATCCTATTCTCACTGGCATTGCAGTACATTATCAACAAGTCTTTGTTGGAAATTTTTGTTGGCAAACTCTGTGACAGTGTATTATAAAATTTTGAGTCCTTTTTAAAGATCTAAGTTGTTAGTGTGGTTTAGAGTTTGATGATTGCTTAAGTAGATTTTGATCTAGCAGTTGATGTGAGATGACTGTTAGATAGAAACTTAAACTATAGAGATCAAGAGTTGATTTGCAATGAGACATTTGTTCGTGCTTCATAGGGACATAATATATTCAAATGATACTCGCGTGCCTCTTTAGTCAAACCAAAATGCAGTTCTAACCCACTACCCACATTTATGAACTACTTCCACTGAGAGATCTCTACATGTAGAAGGGCTTAACTTCTAAAGACGACGGGGGCAGGCACAATGGTTTATTTCCTCAATATAGAGAGAGAGCCCCATGGGTAGCCAGGATTTTCAAGGCTAACGGAGAGTACTATATTTTAGAAAATTACTCATCGTCGAAAAAAAAGTTTAATAGTTCCATTTGATAATATGTTATTGAATGCTTTTGAAAACTCTCACCACAATTTGTAAACACATTATCTGGCTTATAATCTTACAGAGTTTTGATACATAGCCTGTGCGTAATATTGAGACATTGATTTTGACTGTAATCTCAAGTCAATCAAGGAAGATCAACAAAGTCAAATAAGAGTCTGGGTCCGTGGCTCAAAGGACTAATAAGGAGAGTAAACTCATTTGTAGGGATCACATGGCAAGGAAAGTCGGCGAGGGGATCTAGTACGTTTTTATCTACTGTACTATAAGTTGATTTTTAAATGGGTTGTTTTTCAATTGCTTTAAAAGCCCAGAGGGTTGTCCTTTCAATTTTGTTGGTTTTTGAGGTTTTCCATCATTAACAAAGTAGCATGCCATTTATATTTCCACAAACTTTTAATTACCTGTTTATAACACTGGTCACTCTACTCCAGATGCATATTAAAAGAAATGGGTCTAAATCATGGCTTTTTCAGTCTTAACTGTCTCTTTCTCACCTACTGGGAGTTTCCCAAATAATAAAGGATTTGAGCAAATTTGGTCTCACTTTCCCTTGCATCATTTTGTCTTGATTTTCACAAATGTGATGCGCGGACTTGTTTAGGCAAAGGCAAATAACACATTTGACTATTTCATCGAACAATATTATAATCAGAATTTTGTGCATGGGTGCTGGTTTCATCATTTCAAGGTAGTGCCATGATGCAAAGACGTGCCCAAACAATTAAAAATAGCAGAAAGTAAATAGCAAAGCCCTTTTAGCAGCCACAGTTTACAACATTTGGAAGGAGAAAATGCAAGGAATTCAGAGGCAAACACCTACAACCAGCTCGGATTATTCAAATTATCAACGTTGAGGTTTCCTATAGCAACATCCACAAAAGTTGATGTTTTGTTTATGTTTTAGGGATTGTTCTGCATATTAATCGTAGCCTTTTGTTTCAATCTCTTCTAAGCTCGATTTTGCGGTTTTGGGATTGCCCAAAATTACTTATAAATGCTTAACTGTAACTCAACCTGGGAAGTAGTACAACTTTGTTTACTTACCCAAGAAAATGCAAACAAAATAAGAAATATGGACACTCATATCTAAACGCAGATCTATAAGCCACAATTTTCTTTTTTCCTATATCACCCATTGAATGCCTGAATATTGTTCATTTTCACTCCAAATCTTAAATGTCAAATATGGAAAAAGCATAGAATTGGACGCTGGCAAAAACAATTCATTCAGTTATAAGTATCGCAAAATTAAGAACAAAAAGACCCATATTGGGGAACTTTTAAGAATAAGGCGCAGGATGAAACCCTAGTTGAACAATAGATGTTCATAAATGCGAACCTTGTTCAATGCAGAGCCGCTCTGTTTCGTCATTGACGGCCATTGACCTGTTCAACGATAAATTGCACGAATCAAGCACAGCTAGTGATCTGCCGAACACAGAGGAGACAGTGAAATGCCAGCCATCATCGGCCAACGGGGAAGATGGAGCAGTGTGATTCTCAAACAATTGTGTTTTCTTTTCCTGATTTGATTCATAAACATTTTTCATTGTGCAAAAATAGTCGCATCGTTTCCAATTTTTCTCAGTTTTGTCATATCATTTGGTATTTCTTTTTTAACAAAAATATGACACTATTTGTATAATCATATAAAGAAATTTCTAAATAGAAAAGGTTAATTATCTTATGATGCATTTTAAATTTAAATTTTGAATTAATTCGAGTTAAATAGTCCATCGGATTTCGATCTCCATTCTCTAAGTTTTAAATCCTACACACCACAACTTTAAACACGAGGTTAGGTGACAATAAGAATCAGTAATCGGCCTCCTGAGAATAGAATGTTGATACAAGGGATGTGAAAATGAATGCAGTAAGTGTGTTTACAAGTGGGAGAGTGTGCACTCGTAGAGAGAGTGGTTTGGTTGTTATGGCTCTGATAAATAGATTCTCTAAGTACTGAGTTCGCTGTGAATTAGTAACAGAGAGTGAGCGTTGGGATGCTCAAATATCTGAGAGCTTCTAAGAGCTTTGTAATTGCTTGAGAGCTTTTGTGGGCAAGAGAAGGCATAATCGAAAGCGTGTCTTTGAAGGGAGCTTCCATCGCCTTTTATAGCCATGGCCCTGTATTGTCTTCCTTATGTAGAGGGGCTTGATGTTCGCACTCTGTTGGGGATCATTGTCTTTCCTATGTAGGCGTGAGCGCCTTTTTGGCTGTAACGGTTAAAGATGCTAATCTCATTCCTTCTGTGTTTTGTAACCGTTAGGGCTTCCAGCAAACCATGCGTAGATTCTGGTACCTTCTTTCCGAGATGTGCTTTGATTATGAAGATGACCATTACAGTGAAACTTGTATTCTTTGGAGATGCGAAAAATTAGAGCAGACGACCATTGTAACTCGAAGATAGACACGTGGGCCAATTTAGGCCTCGGCTGCGTGCGTCCTAGGCCTCAGCTAGTCTACTGGCCGCTTATCCTATCAACGAAATTGTTGACCGTCTTGGACTCTGATGGCCGTCCTGATCTTAGGCCTCTGCCGGCCACTTGCTCTTCATCTGGTCAACGACAGCACTGACTGTCCAGGATGAAATGGGTCGTTGAGGATTTGGATCATTTTCTCCTTTGTGGGCCATCCCGTTACTAACATTCCCATCACTAGCCTCCTATACTGGTGGTCTAGGAGTCTGGCCTCCAGCATGTTCACGATGGAATACGTCTGGTTGGGTAACTTGTCTGACATAGCTTGATGAAGAAATTAGCAGTGGCCTTTTGTCTACTGGTCGCATTGCTTGCGACTGTTGTCCGTAACGCCAAGATTCGGAGTACTGAGTTGTAGGAAGCGTTGATCGAATTTGTTGACCGTCCAGGTAAAAATTCAGAGAACTAAGTAAGAATATGAGCGTTGATCAGATTCATTGACCGTCCTGACAAGAATCTGGAGATCTGAGCAAGAAGAGGAGCGTTGACCGGATTCTTTTGACTGTCCTAGTAAGAATCCGGAGAACTGGTGGGGATTGAATCGACGTGTCATCATGCCGCCGGACTATCAGTCAAAAAATTTGCCACGTGTCAACATGCAGTGAATTTGCAATCCTAGTAATTAATTCACTAGAAGATCTGATTCGATTACGCCCTCTCCGAAAGCGACACGTGTCCGTAATGATGGGTGCACCTTTTCAATGCGCTGCCTTACTCCAACGGCTGTGTACTTTTATAAAATCTGTTCGTCCGTTCAAATCTCCCATGCTTTCCTTCTCTAAAAATTCTAAATCTTTGCTGCTCTTCTTGCTCCCGTTTTCATAGCTCCTTTTGTTATAAAGATTGCCTCTGTGATTTCTACTTGTGAGGTGAGAGAATTGTATATTGAGTTCAACATCCCATGTGAGATGGTATTTGTGGTGCCCAGTAATTAGGACAAGGCCTGCTCTCCTCCTGATAATTGTATCACGATGTACGATGCTCATTTGAAGAGTGGGCTTTATATCCTTGTCCCAGAGGAGCTACTTGACACATTCACAGTTCTTAGGGTTCATATCGTACGGCTCCATACTAATGTCATGCGGTACCTTGACTCATTGTGCATCTTCCTCCGTCACCACTCACGGATGCTGACGGTGGAAGCCAAGAGGGTGATGTTTCGATTCACTCAAAGTGGGACTGGATCTCATTATCTCCCAGAGAGCTTCACATCAGCAGCGCCATTTACAATTCTCTTAAGAACTGGAAGGATCGTTTCTTTTTTGTACACATTGCTAATTCATGGCCCTTATCCTGGGATTGGGACAAGGTTCCTAATGCACTCACTCGGAAGCCCAAGTAGGAAGAGGTAGCGGCTGTGGAGCCACTGTTGCGGCTGAAAAGGGACCATCCCTCCGAGTTTATGAGAGATCACCTAGTTTCCAGGGAGGAAGCTAGGAAGGCTCATTGGGGACCTCCTTCTCCGGTCCACAGGATCAGATCTCTACCGACGGCAGCCTCACAGCTCAAGAAAAAAGATGGGCGCTCTTGCCATTGATGCGGTCGGCGCATCTTTCACCGATGATACTCCCAGCAATCCAGGACAAAAGAGGACTGCGATAATAAAGCCTTCTTCGTCATCCTCCACAGATCCGGACTACATAATAGCTGGACGACTCGCTGGAGCCGGAGAGCGCTCCAGAGTAGAGGATGCTGTGGGGAAGTATGAGGCCATGCTGTGAGCCGCTGCAAGTTGCGCTGTCGTTGCGCTATCGCAACAGGAGGACTTGGCAGCACAAACCGCGCCGATGGAGCTGCTACATCGAGCCGCCAGAATGGAGCTGGCTGATGAGCTGCCAGCTGAGCCGAAGGAGCCAGCCATGGAGCCGTTTGTGGCACCAGATGAGCCAGCCACCGGAGAGCTTCTTGAGGTGGTGGACATCAGCGCTGAGCAGGCAGAGGAGATTGCTGGTGAGACTTATGCGGAGTAGGCTTAGGAGGAGCCCACCCTAGGTCCCCATTCAGCAGGTTCTTCTTGGAGATTACGGAGACGGCCAAGAAGGCAATGAAGAGTCTTTGTGGTAACCTTTTGAAGCTCTCCTTTTCTTTCTCCTGAGTCGTCGCCGCCTAACTTCTTTGACCTTTTGTAGGAGGAGAAGATTTTGTTGGCATTGCGTGAGGGCCTGCACCAGAGAGATGCCGTAATCGGCGACCTCGACGAGGAGATCACCGAGATAGAGGAGAAGATGAACCAACTAGACGCCTAAGTTCAGCAGCACCAGGAAGAAAAAGCTGCATTCGAGCGGAAGTTGTTGGTGCTTAGGGCGCAATCAGCAGGCCATCAGGGGAGCGCTTCTCAGGCGAAGGAGAGAAATTCTCAGGCGGAGGAGAGAGCTTCTCGGGCAGAGAGGCTTACGATGGAGCTCAGAGTGAAAATCGTTAGATTAGAAAATGAGCTCGCCACCTGTTTGCATCCTTAGGAGGTCACCCAGGTGTTGTGGGCTAGGCTTTGGAAGGCGTCCGGATTAGTCGCTACATTGCTAGGATCATGGATCCCAATTTTCCAACCGGCATCCTTGATCCTGCTAACCGTAGTGCACAGTTGCGTGGGGATCTTGTTGATTTTAAATAGGGCGACGAAGGGCCTCTCCCGCACCTTCCTGGGAGCTCTGCTCCTTAGCAACATTTCTGTATTTTTGGTTTCGACCTCCTCATATATATTTGAGCATATTAATGGAAAAAAGTATTCTTACAATAGTTTAGTCTCTTTACCTTATTTTTTCTTTCCTTATTTGTTTACTGCTTGATGTGTATGTTGACCGGCCAACTTATCAAGTGGCCTCTTGGCCAATTTACCTGGAGCATTGACAGTCAAGGTCTTATTTCTCGGAGATGGACCCTTGGCCCTCAAGGCATTGTTTTTGTACACGAGTATGCCTTAGTGATTTGTGCCCTCATAATGCATGACACTGCCCAGACTCTGGGCGGCTAGCTTTTGGACAGAGTATTTTGCTCCTACTTTGTTAACCGTGGTAGACTGATTACGCTATCTCCTACTGGAGAAGGTTGTCGTGTGTGCTATTTAAGCCCCATAAGGTTTAGAATCGAATTGTGAATGGGCCACTTTGATGACCAAGGTTTAATTCGACCGCTTACGAGCCGCTTGGATGATCGGGGTTTAATTCAACCGCTTACGGGCCGCTTGGATGACTAGAGTTTAATTCGACCACTTACAAGCCGTTTGGATAACCAGGGTTTAATTCGACCGCTTACGGGTCGCCTAGATAACCAGGGTTTAATTCCACCACTTACAGGCCGTCTGGATGACCAAGGTTTAATTGCAAATAAGTGAAAACCCATCCGACTTAAGGGTAGTCAAGGTCATTTATTTCGTGTATCCTGCAAACAAGCATTCACATGGAAAAGAAAGAAAAGAAAAGCATGGCACAATACGAATGAAAAAAGGAACTTTCTTTTATTAATTACAATGAATGTTACAAGCATGCTTCATGTCATACATATGACCTACCTGGATCTTCACTGGCAGTAACGTTTTAGGTAGACCGCGTTCTATGTCCGTGGACCAATTTGTCGTTCTGGGTTCAGAGTTTGTATACCCCATTTCGCAGAACGGCTGAGACTAGAAACGGGCCTTCCGAATTCAAAAAGAGCTTGTTTCAATTGATTGTCTTGCCCGTACGCTCCATACTTCGCAAGACCAGGTCTCCAATTTTGAATTGACGCGCTTTTACTTTCTTGTTAAATAGTGAGCGACTCGTTGCTGGTAGGCACTTGTACGCATCTTGGCTATGTCACGAGCTTCCTCCAATAGATCTAGGTGCTCCTAGATCTTCTAGGAGTTATTGAGTGGATCAAATGCTTAGACCCTGAGGCTTGGGAGCCCGACCTCAACCGGTATTACCGCCTCAATCGCGTAGCAGAGATTGAAGGGTATCTCACGAGTTAGTTCCTTTGACATCGTCCAATATGACCGTAGGATAAAGGGTAGCTCGTCAGCCTAGGAGCCCCTTGCATTCTCCAACTTGTTCTTCAGACTGTGGAATAGCATACGGTTGATGACTTCAACCTATCCGTTTGCCTGAGGGTACGCCACCGAAGTGTGGACCAATCTAATACCTACACTAGTGCAATACTTGCTGAAGCGCTTCCCCAAGAATTGGATTCCGTTGTTAGTCACAATGACCTCGGGAAGGCCAAATCTGCTCACTATGCTCTGACGAATGAATTCTAGTGCATTGTGCTCGGTGATCTTGGCTAGCAGGGCGACTTCAACCCATTTGATGAAGTAGTCTATGACAGCGATGATAAACTTCCTTTATCCAGTCGTGATGGAAAATGGGTCGAGAATATCGAGCCCCCATTACGTGAAAGGCCAAGGAGCTTGGAGGGATCTCAGTTCTACGGGTGGCTAGTGGTGAAGATTGCCGTGGAGTTAACAATTCTCACATTTCTTCACAAACTCCAAGGTGTTCTTCTTCATTGTATGCCAGTAATATCCCTGGCGCATGACTTTGAAAGTTAAGTTCTCGCCGCCAATGTGTGACCCACATATTTCAAGGTAAACTTCGCTCAATGCGTAATCGGCTTCTTTAGGAGTAAGACATCGAACGTACAGAGCTGAGTATCCACGGCAATAGAGCCATCCGTCGACTGTGGTGTACCAGTCGACCATCTTTTTGATCCGCTTAACTTCGCCTATGGTCTCTGACAATGCTCCGTCAGTCAGATATCTCCAGTAAGGTGTCATCCAGTTTTTGACGTCGGAGACTTGCATTGCTTCCTGCTCCTCTATGCTAGGAGTACTCAAAATTTTCCACATATCCCTTGAGAACTGTTCTGGATTTTCGGCCGCCGCCGCTCTGGTAAGTTGGTTGGCCTTTCAGTTCTCAGTTCTGGAGATGTGGACCAGGTTCAGGTTATCAAATCTCTGGATTACATCCTTCGCCTTAACAAGGTATCTAGCAAAGATATGGTTGCACGCCTCGAAGCTCCCGTTAATCTTATTAACGACCAGCTCTGAGTCCCTGTAGACGGTCAGCCACCTAACTGAGCACTCTTTGGCTAGTCATAATCTGGCTAATAAGTATTCGTACTGGACAACGTTGTTGGGGGCTGAAAAATTGAGTTTAAAGGAGTACTTCACCATAAACCAATCTGGGGTCCTTAGGACCACTCCGGCACCACTACTTGAGTTGGTAGACGATCCGTCCACGTTGAGGACCCATTATGGCTCTTCTGGTTGGTGATTCGCGTCCTCAGTGGAGTGCTCATTGACAATCGGGGTCGTAGTCTCGACGATAAAGTTTGCCAGGAACTACCCCTTAATGGCTAGCCTAGGTGAAAATTCGATGTCAAACTTTTTCAACTCGATGGCCCGCTTAACCAGCTAGCCGGATACATCGAGCTTCTAGAGGATACCCTTCAATGGTTAGTTAGTTAGAATGACCATGCGATAAACCTAGAAATAAGGTCTCAGCTTTTGGGCTGAGAAGACAAGTGCCAAAGCAAGCTTCTGAGTGCACGGGTAGTGTGTCTCTGCGCCGGTTAACGTCTTGATCACATAGTAGACCGACCGTTGAGAGTCAGAGTCTTGACATATGAGAATAGAGTTGAGAGACACCTCTAATACTGTCAAGTAGAAGTACAACTCTTCTCCGTCCTTGGATGACATCAACAATGGTGGACTGGCCAAGTACTGTTTCAACTAATCAAAGGCTGCCTGGCACTCCGCAGTCCACTGAAAATCGTTTGCTTTAGTCCTCCTCGGAGCCTTGAAGAAAAACTGATACTTGTCTCCTGACTTTACCAAGAAGCAGAACAGTGATGCCAGTCATCCGGTTAGCCTCTAGACATCTTTGACACTCCGTGACGGAGATATGTTTATATGGGCTTTAATCTTCTTTAAGTTTGCTTTGATCCCTCGCTGAGAGACGATGAAACCCAGGAACTTCCCCGAGAACACTCCGAAGATACACTTTGAGGGATTCAACTTCATCTAGTGTGTGTGGAGTACCTCAATGGTCTCAGCGAGATCGTGAATATGGTCACTGGTGGTCTTACTCTTGATGAGTATGTTGTCAACGTACATCTCCATATTGCGGCCGATCTGCTTCTCAAATATATTGTTCATGAGCCTTTGATAACGTTCTTTAGAACGAAATGTATGATCCTATAGCAGTAGGTGCCTTGGTCGGTCATAATGAGGTGTGCTCCTCGTCTTCTGGGCTCATTTAGAGTTCCACAACCCAAGCGCCCCTCGAGCCTTGGACAACTTTGAGCGTTAGAGGCCTCCGGAGTATAAGAGTTTCCTAGCTTCATAGCCCTCTTAACCGGCTTCTTTTTCCTTTGACCTCCTCTCCTGGAGGCTGGGACGGGAACTGAGAAGGGCGGAGCCCCCTATTTCTTCTTGCCCTGGCCAGTGCAGAGTATCTGGAGCATTCTAGACATATTGTTCATCTGATCTACCAGGTTTTGAAAAAATGATACAAGTGCCCCTCCGACCAGGTTACTAACAGAGTGGTCTTGGTTAGGGGAGGCAGTATCTCTAGCGGAAATGCTAGTTTGGGCTCTCATGTTCATCATTTTGATTGATGGTACTGACTGTAAAGATGAGAGTGGCTGTGAAGATAAAAGTGGTTGGCTTTTCATTAACTTCCCACAAATGGCACCAATAATGCATCCTGGATCCAAGTTTCGAACATATTCAGGTCAAGTAGTCTATCGGGTTCCAATCTCCGTTCTCTGAGGTTTAAATCTTGCATACTACAACTTTAAATAAGAGGTCAGATGACGGCGGGATTTGATTCTTCCGAAAATACTCATATGCTCAAGTCAGTAATCGGCATTCTGAGAATAAAATGTGGACGCAAGGGATACAAAAATAAATGCAGGAAGTGTGTTTGCAAGGGGGAGAGTGCACTCGTAGTGAGAGTGGCTTGATTATTATGGCTCGTGATAAGCAGATTCTCTAAGTATTGAGTTCGTTGGAAACTAGTAGTAGAGAAAGAGCGTTGAGATGCTCGAGTATCTGAGAGCTTTGTAATTACTTGAGAACTTTTGTGGGCAAGAGAAGGTGTGATTGAAGGTATGTCTTTGAAGGGAGCTTCCGTGACCTTTTATAACCATGGTCCCGTGTTACCTTCCTTATATAGAGGGGCTTGATGCCCATACTCTGTTGAGGATCGTTATCTTTCTTGTATAGATGTGAGCGCCTTTCTGGCTATAATTATCAAAGAGGCTGATCTTCTTCCTTTTGCATTTTATAACCGTTAGGATTTTTAACAGACTATGCATAGATTCTGTCGCCTTCCTCCCAAGATGTGCTTTGATTTTGGAGGTGATTGTTACAGTGATGCTTGCCTTCCTTGGAGATGCAAAAAATTAGGACAAATCACTATTGTAACTCGAAGATAGACACATAGGCCAATTTAGGCTTAGGCCGTGTGCGTCTTGGGTCTCAACTAATCTACTGGTTGCTTCTCCGATCAACAGAAGCATTGACCGTCATAGGCTCTGATTCGTCGTCCTGATCTTGAGCATCTGTTAGCCCACTTGTTTTTCATCCGATCAACAGCAGTGTTGACCATCCAGACCGAAACGGACCGATGAGAATTTGGGCTATTTTTTTCTTTGTGGACCAGCCTGTTACTGACTTTTCCATCATCTTCTTATAAAAATGGAGAAATATTTTAAAACTCAAATATTTTGTTTGTAAACTAAATGTAATACTAAAAGTAAAAAATATATATATAAT
>JAODPA010133349.1:0-16606 GCA_025585075.1 Nepenthes mirabilis
ATAATTATATGTATTGTTGAATCGCTTAAAAAGCTTAAGATCCAAAGAAAAGTAAGAACCAAGCAAGTAATTGGAGGGAAGTCCACAATGTGATATGTGAATGATGGAACCTCCCAAATGGCGGGAGATATGGTAAATTGGATATGGTGGACTTTCCCTCAAATGAATATGGAAAGAGAATCATGAAATTAGGACCATGGACTTTTAGATGGATAGTTTTCTCTGGCTTGACACGTCCATCTCGGTGGTAACCCGAGGAATACTTTGATCACGTATTCTGGTCACTTATGTGAGCGGGTGATGTCCGTGTCACGGCTTAGGATACTATTGTGGAAGAACGAGGACTGCCCTGGTACCCTGGGGGAATGGGGCGATTATTGACATGATATATTGGTACGATATGCAGACGACCCCCCGGCTGGGTCTAAGAATAAGCCCTCACGACCTTAGATCATGAGGAGTATCATGATCCTTTCCTCGTTCTCTCGCATCGTTGCTAGTACGAACTACTGGCTCTGGTCCGCAAAGACTAAAGTAAATTGATAAATGCACTAAAACCTGTTCAAATTGCAATTAAATATTCTAAGACATGATAAATGGCAAATTGATACTTCTAAATGTTCCTTTCCTCTGAAATCTCATTGTATTTCAAATGCTCGTTGCACCTTTTCATTATCATGTTCATGCTTCTTCATGGTTGATAGTGATGTATGATTATACTTGTTGAGCTGTACGCTCACTCTTGCTGTTTTCTTCTCCCAGGTGAGAGTATTAAGTTGGCACCTGATTAGTTAGAGCAAGGAGAAGCATTGTGAAGGGACTGGATGGACGCCGAGTGCGCGAAGGATTTGGACTCAGTGTTGTATTGGATTGTAGACTGCCGCTCAGAGTTGAGCGTGGCTCATTGTTGTTTTATGGATTTGTTATGCTTCCGCAGTTTCTGATGATAGTATGCTTCCACAGTTTATGATGATAGTATGCTTCCGCGTCTGTATTGATGTTATGAATTTTGTTTCATGTTAGATGACATCTCTCTAGATCCAGTATAGTAGTTAGAGGTACTGTATTGGAGCCATGGATGATATGGCAGTGTGTGATCCTGTGTGGTGTGTTGTAGGCTTAATGTTAAGTCTTTTGATAGATGTGTGCTTGTGCAGGACCTATTTGAACAGGTTATATTTCGGTTTTTCTGTCTAGTTACAGAGGAAAATTTGCCCAATTTTCTGCAGAAATTTATAATTCTAATTATGGGCATTAGTCATGTTATTATTGACGGAGGGTTATTTAAGGAAAATAACTCGGTCTGTTACATTTACAGTGTTTTAATATTTCTAAAATTGTGTTCTTGCTCTAAATCCATGTTTCACCATGTTTAGTGCAAATAATCCCTATTTCCCATGATTAATTGGACAGATTTCTTGTTTGTCTGCATATACTGCCATATTTAGCTCCGATTTCATGAATAAGCATGTGTTATGCACTCGGTTTGTATCCGGTTATTGTGCATGGAACCCTAGCATGAAAAATTGAGGATTTTTAGTTAAAATGCATGATTATGTATATGTATGTTGGTATTCGGGATTGATTTTGCGAATAAAAATGTATTTAGTGTCTGATTTAAGTCCGAATTATTTGGCAAAACCTTAAGCACGAAAATGTAGGAATTTAATGGTTTTAATAAAAAATTTTTGATTTGTAAAAGTTAATTTGAAATGAGATAAAGTCCCTGATGTGATTTATGGCTGAAAATTTTACACGGAAATGCATTGTTAAGTTTTTTGTGGATTCTGAAGCATTCTGAAGGATTAAGTGTGAAATCCTAACTAGTCTATGAAGCTTGATGAATTATCCATTAAGAAATTCGAGGAAAAATGTTTCAAATTTCATAAATTAAGACCCAGGACTGAATACAGTCAGGTTAGGTTCTCCAGCATACCTTAGAATATTTTTGTGATAATCAAGGATAACTCTATCTATGGAGTTATACGTGTTCCACCCTTCCTCATGGCATTAACTTAGAGGGTAGTTCCTATTCCTGCCGGTATCCCTATCCTGAATCCCACGAGAGGGGATTGATCCTACGAGAAGGGATCTCCTGTTCCTATTTCTGGCCTTGGATTGTGTGGAGTGAATATAATCTATCTTCGATTATTCCCCCCTCTGTTAGTAGGGTCTACTAGCTTGGTCCTCCTTCAGATAGAAAAGGGATTTCTAGAATTTATAGAAATTATACTATTTGCTAATTTCTAAAGTAGGTTTTACCGATTTATGATTATCGAAACATGATTATACTAAATCATGATTTTCAATGCATGTTTAAATAGAATTATGATTTCTCATGATTTATGTATATGTTTCTGTTCCTTAAAGTTTCTATGACTTTCTACATTTATGTGCTGTTAATATTTCTGTAATCACGACTTCATTACATTTATGCTTTGAATGCCTTGATATCCGTTTTGACTGCAATTATGTTATGCATAAAAGTATTAGATTTTACATGTTTTCGTACCTTGCTGGGCTTTAGCTTACTGTTTTACTATTTTTTCCCTCTAGATAAGGATATAGAGAAGATACTAGAAGATCAAACATAGCTAGAGCTTAGGGGGACGTTTTGGGGGCTTGAAATCATCTTGAAGATTTTGAAGAATCTTATAGTTTTGCTTATAAATGTCTCAATTATGGATGTAATTATATATTGATGATCTTTACATGTTATGGAATCTGTTGGATTAGTAATTATGCTTCCACAGGCTTATATAGTTGCTTCCGCTATTATTTTCTTTGGATTTTGTACAGGTCTTAGACGACATATCTTCTATGAATTCTGGTATATAGTTAGGATTGTTGATATAAAGCCATGGATGACATTTGTGGTCCTGTGTACACGTGTTGTAGGGTAAATTATGATAGTTGAACAGTTGCATATTTGTATAGGTTACAGAATTGGTCTTGGACTAGTTAGTGGATAGGATTGATTAATTAAAGCCATGGGAGAAGACATGGCGTCTGATGATCTTGTATATGAATTGGAAATTATGTATGGAGATTTATATCTATGTCATTGCAGGTTATGGACAGGTTATCTGTATTATGTTTAGCCCAATGTTAGAAAAAATTCTGTTCGTTTTTCCTTAGAACTTTAAGTAGTTAATTGGGTTTAGGTTTCTCTTTCCATTCTTGACGGAATTATCTGAGGACAAAAAAAAATATTTATTCCGTCACACTAAGTCCAAGTCCCAAATTTTGCACGCGATATCAGCTGCCTATTACACTTCTATGGCCTACTCAATCTCGTTGGGTATCTGTGCGTTCTCATCTGAAAGTAGAGATAGCAAGTGTGAGCGTACAGCTCAGCAAATGAAATCATACATCACTACAACAGGCAGATAAACAATGAAAATGATAAATGGATGGGAGAAAACGTATACTTGCAACGAAACAGAAACATGAGAGGAAAGGGGACATTTGGGATCGCCTGGGTCACATGTTTGCACTAATTATATTTTATACATTTTCATTATTTTCATTAATCCTTGCGGACCAGGGCCAATAGGTCGTACTAGCCAACGATGCGAGAGAGCGAGGAAAGAAATGTGTGACGGAACGGATTCTAATTCCCATAGGATCCTCCGTCAGATAGTTTCAAAACAGAATCATAAATTTACATCATTAAATTCTACAAAAATTTCGGCAAACTTCTATCTAAAACTGGACGAAAACCCAATATACAACCTGCATATTATAACTTATACATGCACACAACTAATTCAAAAGCCACAAGTTTTCCTATAACACACATTCACAAAATCACAAGGCCATATCCACCCATGGCTTTAACATAATCCTATCCACTAAATCAGAAACATATAAGTGATGCCATCTAGGACCTGTACAGAAATCTAGAATACATAATAGCGGAAGCAACTATGAACCTACGAAAGCAATATTTTCTGTTTCATCACACACATAATATACATTTCATATGCAAAATCTTTATACACAAGACCCATATACAAAATCCAGTATTTACATTCAAAACTGTTTCTTTTCGAAGTCTCCAAGATACTTCAGGTCTCCAAAGGTCTTCAGACTAAACTTTCAATTTACTCTCTCAAGCCTGGTACTAGCTCTACAGTCTCATCTAGAGGAAAAAACAGTAAACAGTGAGACGAAACCCAATAAGGTATCAAAACATGCAGAACATAATATTGTTATACAGAACATATATTCGATAAGACAGAATACTACGATAATATCAGAAAAACGGAGCATTCATATGAACAGGTTTCAATAAATCAAAATTCTTGCTTTTCTATAAAACATAACTATACTAGAACAAAAATTGCTATAATCAAAAGAACAGAAGCATTAACGAAAAACAGGAAGGAAGCATATTTCTATTTAAATACATGCCGAAATCTATGAGACAATTCCAAGGCTCATTTGTTTCTTAGAAGTTCTATGTTCGATATTCTAGGGACCCATCTAGTATACTCTACTAGCCAAGGAACTAATAATTGATGACAGATTATATTCAATCCACACAATCAAAGGCCGATAGCTCGATAGTTCGATGGTACATTTCTCAATTTGATAGTTCGATAGTTCGATGGTTCGATAGTATCCTCGATTACTGTAATTATAACGTTTAAGGCATGCCAGAGAACCTTATCTAACCATTCAACAGTTCTGGGTCCATTCTTCTTACTGATTAGCTTAATTCGATCCATTTGTTCAAAATTCCATAATCAAAATCATCATATTTCAACACAAAGTCTAAGTTTCATCCAGTTACTCTTTTGGACGATTTTAAAGGTTTCTATAGTTCGATAATACTTCCATAGTTCGATAGTATAGTTCCTCGGGGGTTTCCATAGTTTGATAATATAGTTTCATGCAGAGTTTTCAAATACAAATCATTCAATTAACATTATAAGGCAACAATTTTATGTTTAAATCATTAAATTTCCAAGTTTTCAATAAAATTTCCCAAATTTTCATTCTAGGGTTTGATACAAAACTTCTGAACTTAAATCAAACACTAAACACAGGTTTATTCATGAAATCGATGCTATAATTCGAATACCTATACAAAATCATGCATTTAAACCAAAATCTCCCAATTTTCGAGCTAGGGTTTACGATATATGGTCCGGACACAAAACGGTGGCAAATCATGAAATCGGAGCTATCGATCATAGTATATATACATAAACATGAACTTTAGTCCAAAAGTCATGAGATTCATACATTATTCATGTCAAATATCAAAGGGTAAGAGATTCAGAGCATAAACGATAACATGGCGATATTAAAACATTGTAGAACCGGTATATAACATCCGAAGTACACTTGCCTGAACCCGATCTACTGTTATTTTTATCCGGAGTGGAGCGGAAAGCCCGAATTCCTCCGCTTCTTCTCTTTTCCCTCTTTTTTCCTTCTCTTCTCTGAATTGAAATCGGCCGAATGCCGAAGAAATCGTGCTCGGTACTTTTTATATCCCGTCAGGAGCACCACCCTGCCAACGCTACGCCTTGGGCGCCATTCGAGCGCACTTCAAGCGGGAGGTTCTGTTTTCGCGTCTCGTTGGTGCTCGAGTGCTACTCGGGCGCAGATCAGGCCTGTAGCAAGCCTACTTCGCGTTTTCTCCATCCGGGAGCCGTTTTGACCCTTTCAACTCAATTCTTCGCATCCTTGGACCCTAATCTTGATTATATACCCTCAATTGGCCATGATTATCATAATTTAACGCCCAAAATCTTATTTATGTAATAACATTTCTCAGTTTACAACTTCGATCCTTGATTTTACCAATTCTAAAACTTTAGGCTTTTCAATCCGGTTCCTCTCATTTCTTTTGACCACAATTCTCTTGTTTGAACTTAATAACCTCCCGATTACCATATTTTGAAAATCCAAAATCTCTCCACACATATTAATCATATTTTAAAAATCGGTACCTTATAGGGCCTAACTTCCTCTTTCTACTTCTAAACTTAATTTTTTACATTTGAAACCGAATCTTTGATCATTATTAATTCAATTTCACCCTAATTATCATATTCTGAAACTCGGGTCACCACACTCTCCCCCACTTACCAAAATTTCATCCTCACAATTTAATGATCCTTGAATTTCACAATTGAGAGACCTTCCTAACGTCTCCAAATCATTTCTAGATTAAGGTAGTTACCTTGGAAAACCTTAAATTCTCCAAATTGTTCTGAACCTTTAGTACTTGATTTGTTATATACTCATCTAAATTCATCAACCTGAAAGCAAACCCAATTCATTAATTGTTTCCCGATTTGGTTCTAAATATTAAACAGGTTATAAATCCCACACTTCTACTTATGTTAAGCCTCAAATTTGGAGCATTCTCCTCAAATTTTAAAATTTAGATCTTAATATACAGGGACTAATCATCCGATTTCAGCTTACCGTCACTACCACAACCTGGCATTTCAATTCTTTTACCAAGTTTAGTCAAAATCCCAACATAAACTTCAAAATATAATTAAACATCAAGAGCGGGACACTTTATACTCTGATCTATTTATTGGTATGTCCCCAAACCGATATTTTCATCAGACAAATATTCCATTTTGAAAACCTAATTTACGCAATAACCTTGATTAAAATCGATTTTAAGATAGCCATAACATCAGGAATAATCCTCACAGATCCTCAATTTCCCACTAAACAAAAATTCCAACTATAACAGTCATTAAAATTCCAATACAATTCTAGATCATTAACTTAAAATTTCATGATTTTAACAATTAGCAACCTCAAGATTTTCAAATTCCTACACTGAGCAGTTTTAGATCTTGCTGGCATACCTTTAAGCCCATTGATTAAACCTGAACACGTCTTCTATAATCATGATTAGTGGGTTGTTCTAGTACGAAATCATAAGGGTTTACCAATTTAGAATTTCATAATCCCAATGTACCGGACGCAACTCTGTTTCCCACTTAGAAATACGACAGTTAATTATCTCGAGTAATTGATTCTATTCATAATTTCCTTCCCGTTTCCCACGGAACTCAAAAGGTATATCAAATTTTTAAACTTTTAACATCCATTTCTAATACTAATACTCATTTTCCCTTAAAATACTCAAGTCCATTCACATAATCCTTAGGCAAACTTATCCACTTACCATTTCCAAAGTCAGCTTTCATCAAGATATAATCATTCAGATCCCTAATTTATTAGGAAAAACTATCTCCCAAGGTAATACTCGCAAATTCTCAAGGTAAAAACCTTTTCACAAAACCTCAATTACAGTTGAAACTAATTTTAAACTACAGGCTCCTCCCCCACTTCGCTTATGGGTGATTACCTATCAATGCAGAATTATAAAAATCCCAATCTTTCTCAAGGGTACTACCATCTGTGTTAACTTACTTGGTCCATTTGTAAATTTCACTTTTCAAAGGCTCTACGGCTTCCTTTACAGTGTCTAGCCGATACTTTTTCAATTTCACACAAATCTTTAGAAACCAATGTCGAGTTAAATCCATCTCCGAATCGCCCATTAAAACAAACCAGCTTGATCTATTCCTTCAAATACATATTCTTAAAACATTCATAGGGCAGTCCTATTTTCTAATGAAACACAATGCCTATTCTAAATTCGATCAATCTTGCCTTTCATTCATGATTCATAACCTAATTACAGGGCATCACGAATTTTGAACTCATAATGAGATTTGCACCTATATCCTCAAGCACTATCTCAATTCTGAGAATATCGGCATAACCCAAAAGTTGACTCCGAATCAGCGATCCCACTTATCTCCCATGCCAACTAAAGAAATCAAACATTTCTTTTCCTAACCATACTTGTCCCGATAGCGGGACCGGTTCCTAGTGATCCTTCACTTATCTTACGGATATCTCAATCTCAGAGACTCCCAATCATCAAATCATTAATTTTTGGTTATTTCAAAGTTCACAAAATATCCTCATTGATTGTACTTGAATTTTCAAGATCATTTCTAGTTTCGGCACAACCTCAACAGCAACTTTTTTCGTTAATCAGATTGGCAAATTTTCTCTTTAACAGTTTTCTCAAATTTCCTCATCCACATAATAATTCTCCAGGTATGGCCTAATACACCATCTATACTTATCACACACTTCATTAGTTTCATTACTTCTTTCACAACTCATCTGATACGTGAGCCTAATTACAATTTAGATGATTCCTTTCAAAATTATCAGTTCTGGTGTGACAATTTGCCATCTAGATCATCTTAATACTCCATCAAGACCAATTTACTCACAAATCCCAATCGAACTTTGAAATTCATAATTCCTTCGGACAAGGGTTGCTCCTCAGGGATTAACATCATCAGATTTTATTCTGAAATTCGAAACACATGTAAACTTATTTCCTAGTCATCATTAACTGGCTTCACCTTTTGGCTATCCAAAAATATTACATAAAGAGAATGGTCCTCTTTAAAACTAATTACTCCCAAAAACATCACAAGAAATGAGGTGTGACACTCA
Source organism: Nepenthes mirabilis (assembly GCA_025585075.1). Classification (NCBI taxonomy): domain Eukaryota; kingdom Viridiplantae; phylum Streptophyta; class Magnoliopsida; order Caryophyllales; family Nepenthaceae; genus Nepenthes; species Nepenthes mirabilis. The sequence goes on from JAODPA010133349.1 coordinate 8,530, forward strand.
AAAACCATTATCAGCCTTTCTTTCCTTAGCTGGTTGAACTTTTCTTTGACAACTAAGAACTTTAGTTACTTTCTTCAATACATCAAGCTTAGCTTATCATTAATCCAAAGGTTGATTAACTCAACCACTCTTATCCTTCCTCAATTCAAAACAGTTCCATCCAATCTTTCAACATGTTTCGATTCAGCTTAATCATTAAGCCTCGGTTTATTTCTATCATAAATCATCTTGGTCTGAGATCAAATTATCTTAAAGATAAGCCAAAAATGCAAACCAATCAACCTAGACCTGAAGCCACCGTAAATCAATTTAATCATTCAGCTTAATCATTAAGTCCTTTCTCAAATCAATCCTAACTTATGCAAGCTAGAACACATAGGATTTTTCAAACCTAACTTAATCAGTCTATATCTATCCCTACCTTTCGATCAGTCAGAATTATTTCCTAAGCTTTCGCATACAATTCAGATTATTCCTAAGGTATCTCATTTTCTCTTATACCAATTGTGATGGAACAGATCCTAACTCCAAAGGATCCTCCGTTAGATAGTTTTAAAACAGAATCATAAATTTACATCATTAAATTCTGCAGAAATTTTGGCAGAATTTTATCTAAAACTGGACGAAAACCCAATATACAACCTGCATATTGTAACTTGCACATGCACACAACTAATTCAAAAGCCACAAGTTTTCCTACAACACACATTCACAAGATCACAAGGCCATATCTACCCATGGCTTTAAAATAATCCTATCCACTAAATTAGAAACATATAAGAGATGTCATCTAGGACCTGTACAAAAATCCAAAATACAAAATAGCGAAAGCAATTATAAGCCTATGGAAGCAATATTTTCTGTTTCATCAAACACATAATATACATTTCATATGCAAAATCTATATACACAAGACCCATATATAAAATCTAGTATTTACATTAAAAACTGTTTCTTTTCGAAGTCTCCAAAATACTTCAGGTCTCTAAAGGTCTTCAGACTAAACTTTCAATCTACTCTCTCTCGCCTAGTACCAACTCTACGGTCTCATCTTAAAGAAAAAATAGTAAACAGTAAGTTGAAGCCCAGTAAGCTATCAAAACATGCAGAAGGTAATACTTTTATACATAACATATATTAGATAAGACAGAATACCACGATAATATCAGAAAAACGGAGCCTTCATATGAACAAATTTTAATAAATCAGAATTCATGCTTTTCTATAAAACATAACTATATTAGAATAAAAATTACGGTAATCAAAAGAAGAGAAGCATTAACGAAAAACAAGAAGGAAGCATATTTCAATTTAAACACATGCCAAAATCTATGAGACAGTTCCAAGGCTCATTTGTTTCTCAAAAGTTCTATGTTCGATATTCTAGGGACCCATCTAGTATATTATACTAGCCGGGGGACTAATAATCGAGGACAGATTATGTTCAATCCACACAATCAAAGGCCGATAGTTCAATGGTACATTTCTCAATTCGATAGTTCAATAGTTTGATGGTTCGATAGGATCCTCGATTACCATAGCCGTAACGTTCTAAGGTATGACGGAGAATCTTATCTAACTGTTCAACAGTTTTGGGTCCGTTCTTCTTACTTATTAGCTTAATTCGATGTATTTGTTCAAAATTTCATAATCAAGACTATCATATTTCAAGACCAAGTCCAAGTTTCATCCAGTTACTCTTTCAGACGATTTCAAAGGTTTCCATAGTTTGATAATACTTCCATAGTTTGATAGTACACTTCCTCAAGGATTTCCATAGTTCAATAATACTGTTGTATGTAGAGTTTTCAAATACAAATCATTCGATTAACATTACAGGGCAATGATTTTACGTTTAAATCATTAAAATTCCAAGTTTTCAATAAAATTTCCCAAATTTTTGTTCTAGGGTTCGATACAAAACTTCCGAACTTAAATTAGACACCAAGCACAGGTTTATTCATGAAATCGATGCTATAATTTGAATACCTATACAAAATCATGCATTGAAACCAAAAACCCCCAATTTTCGAGCTAGGGTTTACCATATACGGTCCGAACATGAAACGGGGGCAAATCGTGAGCCAAATCATGAAATTGGAGCTATTGATCACAGTATATATACATAAACATGAACTTTAGTCCAAAAGTCATGAGATTCATACATTATTCATGTCAAATATCGAAGAGCAAGAGATTCAAAGCATAAACAATAACATTGAGATATTAAAATACTGTAAAAACGGTATATAATGTCTGAAGTACACTTGCCTAAGCCCGATCTACCGTTATTTTTACCCAGATTGGAGTGGAATGCACCGATTCGTCCTCTCCTTCTCTTTTTCCTATTTTTCCCTTCTCCTTATTGCTTTGAAATCGGCCGAATGTCGAAGAAATCGTGCTCAGTGCTTTTTATATCCCGTCGGGTGCTCAAGGGCGCACCCCCTGCCAACGTTGCTCCTAGGGCGCCATTCAAGTGTACTTCGAGTGGGAGGTTTTGTTTTTCATTCCCTATTGCTGCTCGAGCTCTACTCGGATGCGGGTTACGCCCACATCGAGCCTGCAGTAAGCCTACTTCATGTTTTTGCCATTCTGAACCCGTTTTAACCCTTTGAACCCAATTCTTCGCATCCTTGGACCCTAATCTTGATTATATTCCCTTAATTGGCTATGATTATCATAATTGAAAGCCCAAAATTTTATTTAGTAATAATATTTTTCGGTTTACAACTTCGATCCCCGATTTTACCAATTCTGGAACTTTGAGCTTTTCAATCCGGTTCCTCCCGTTCCTTTTGACCACAATTCTCTTGTTTCAACTTAATAACCTCCCAATTACCACATTTTGGAAATCTAAAACCTCTCCACCCATGTTAATCGTATTTTGGAAATCGGTACCTTATAGGGCTCAACTTCCTCTTTCTACTTTCGAACTTAATTTTTCACATTTCAAACCTAATCTTTGATCATTATTAATTAAATTTCATCATAATTATCGTATTCTGAAACTCGGGTTATCACAAAATTTGTTCGCTATACATTCTAAAGCACCGACTATATTTTAGGCCTCTAGCACTCAGCCATCGGCTACATTTTAGGCCTGCAGCACTCGGCCATCACAATTCGCACCATATCTCCCGGGGACCAGGGCAATTCTTGTTCTTTCATAGTAGTGCCCTAAGGTGTACCACAAACATCACCCGCCCCTATGAGCAGCCAGAGTATTCATTGGGTTCCCACCGTGATGTACGTGGCAAACTAGAGGGCACCACCCCCCAAAAAACATAAGTTCATGGTCCTAGTTTTAAGATTTAGTCTTTCGTTGAGATAGGATCCACCACCTTCCATTTACATTCTCCAATCGGGAGATCACAATCCCATCACATATCTTCATCTGGGAGATTAAATCCATCATATCATACTTTGTGGATTTTCCTCCATTTACTTGTACAATTCATATCTTTCTTTTAGACTTAAGTCTTTTGACAATACATTTAATGTGCTTGGACATTAAATATATGGAGGAGAGCAAAATTTCTTACCTCAACATACCATTTCACCGTGGAGGTCCTCCGGAGCACAATTTCTTATTTTCAGGGCTTATAATGTAGTATGAACATTTAGACATAAATTTCATAACAATTAAATGGAGATAAATCATGCAAATTCATACATCCATCTCAGGTGAACAATGTCAGGGGACATTTAGAGCTCCCGAACACCGCAAATGGGTCAAAACTTGTGAGATAGATCGTACGACTGATATATATGCATAAATGAGATGTGGTGATTCATATTTTGAGGTCAGTTTATCAAAATACGGTGGGGAAAATGGAACGCCACAATTTCGCGTGGGTTAGGGTTTGGTGGAACCCAACCAGATGAATCGGTGAGTAAATCAAGCAATAAACTACATATTTCTCAAACATTAGACATAGGTAACATGTGTTTCATGGTTTGGGTGGGTATCGAGATGAAAATACCCTATGAAAAATGAATAACAATTGAAAGAGAATGAGTAGTGAGTATGATAATACTTGCCTCGACATGTACTATAATCTTTATAACTAGCTCTCAAACAGATTCGGACTCCTCAGCCTCGATTTCCTCCTCTCTCTATAATTTGGTGCTCTCTCTCTCTCCAAGGGTATCGTTGCATAGAAAATGCGAAAACACGAAGTAGGTCATGTATTTAAAGTTGTCGGGTGCTCGAGCGCTAGGCGAGCAGCAGCGAGCGCAGCCTCAATACCGGCTCAAGCTCGAGTGCGCAGAGGCGCACAGCGAGTACTGCGCCACTGCCTTCTTGCGCTCAAGCACACAGGAGGCGTAGCTCTATTGGTAGCACTTCAGCAGTCCGCAGCTCGGTTTTCCCTTGGTTTAATTTCTAATACATATACTTTCACGTACAATAGACCTAGTATGAATTATCATTAGATTAATTACCTCCCATTTATTATGTTTTTAGGCCCGAAGCCTCACAACTCTTCCCCACTTATAAAAATTTCGTCCTCAAAATTTATCGAATGCTAAGAGTCAAATCAATTTTACATACCTCGAAACAAGTAGGGATACTTTTCCCTGATTTTGTCCTCTCTTTCCCATGTTGCCTCCTCGCTGGAATGATTTCTCCATAAAACTTCTATGAGAGGGATCGTCATTGAGTGCAAATTTTGTCCATGTGATCCAAGATCTCCATCGGCTCCTCTACATATGATAAACCCTCGCTAATAACCAAGGAACTATAATCAATCACATGTGTCAAAATGTAGACGTACTTCCTCAACATCGATACATGGAAGACATTGTGCACTTCGGCTAAACTCGGTGGCAAAGCTAAATGATATGCCACTTCACCAACTAGCTCAAGGATCTCAAATGGTCCAATGAAGCACGGTTTCAGCTTCCCCTTAATGCCAAATCGATAAATTCCCTTCCACGGTGACACTTTGAGGAAAATAAAATCTCCGACTTCGAATCTAAGCTTGGATCTCCTCCAATTAGCAAAACTCTTCTGTCGACTCTGGGCAATTTTCAGCTTCTCTAAAACCATTGTGATCCTTTCCGATGTCTCCTGAATAACATCAAGACCCAATAAACACCTATCTCTGGTCTCCTCCCAATGAATAGGAGATCGGCTGTAACGACCCAAATTTCAAAACCTAGAAAATTAGTCATCGGGTCCGGTCAACACTAGTTGACCGGAAATTATAATGAGGTTGCCCTAAGACAAAAATCAAATGGGTGTATCAACTTCGGCCCTACTTAATAAAAAGGAAGTCCGGATAACAAGGGAAAATTTCCATCATCAAATCCGGTCAACGCAAGTTGACCAGAAAATGAAAGAAGAAAAATACACCGGCTTAAGATGGAATCAGGTTCGGCCTTAAGAAGTATGGATTTCCGGAATAAGAAGTTCGAATTTCATTGATGAAATTCTAGTCCGGATGTTCTGGATGACGTCCGGATTTCCGCAGTGAAAATAAAGTCCGGATTTCCAAAGTAAAAAGAAGTCCGGATGTCCCTTGGTAAAGAAGAACTCCGGATTTTGGTGGTGAACAGAAGTCCGGATTTCATTGAAGGAAGAGAAGTCCGGATTTTCGTGTGAATTAAGAGCTTCGGAAATTCATCACAAAATCGAAGTCTGGATTTCAATAAGAACTCCGGATAATTGCGGTAAAAGAGAAGTCCGGCTTTCATTGAGAAAAAAGAAGTCCGGATTTGATTGAAAGAAAACACTCCGGATTTCCGAAGTAAAAAGAAGTTCGGATTTAATGAAAATGAAGTCTAGTCATGTAAGGCCGGAATATTGTAGAGATGAAAAGCCGAAGTTAAAGTAGAAGAAGGAGAAATCCGGTCAACGAAAAATGTTGACCGGAGAAACGTGAACAAATGAATAGAAAGGAGATAGAAATCCGGTCAACGCTTGATAGTTGACCGGAAGTTGTTTTGATAAAATGCTGAACTCCGGTCACAGAAAATAAGGAAGAATATTGGGAAGGAGCGACCATCAATAAATTGGCTATTTCCAAGACTTATTGGAAAACGACCCTCCTTGGAAAAATGTAAGATTATAATTATCACCTTTGGAAAATGAGAAACTATAAATAATACCCTTGGAAAATAGAAAAATCATAAATGATGGCCACCAAAACCTAGATCTATAAATAAGGCCTTAAGAGCATCAGGAAAAGGCACCACTAGAAATTCTAAAGTAAAGAAGGAGACCGAAAGCTAAGGCAAAGTAGAAAGGAATTCAGGCAAGATACTCACCCCTATTTCTAAAACTTATGTTTAATTATGTTGCTATGAAAGTATATGATATTCTGTATGAAGTAAGCTTTTGCTGTTTTATGACTATTCGTTCTGAAATGCATGTTTAAAGGAAATCCTGTTACGCATGATGTTAGATTTATTCTATTTATGATTAATTGTCAATGGTTATGAATTTTGCTAAATGCATGTTTACGGAAAGAAATTTTAGGCCTTAAGATGAAACAAGAATTCCTGCTATTGAACTCTGTCCTATCAAAAGATCTCTGAATTTAAGATAAAAGACCTCCGACATTTTTACAGAAAATGATTTAGAGCTCCGGCATTTTAAAGAATGACTTCAGATTTAGAACTTTGGCATTTTAGGAAATAAATACTCCGTCCAGTTTTGAAAAAGAACTCCGGCCTTTGATGCTTCGGTTTTGCCGTGTTAAAATTGAAATCGGCTTTATTCATGTTAAAATCAAGATCGGCTTTCGTTGTATTAAAATCGAAATCGGCTTTCTTCATGTTAAAATCATGATCGGCTTTCGTTGTATTAAAATTGAAATCGGCTTTTGGCACCTTGAAATTGAAGTCCGAAATCAGCTTTTGGCACCTTAAAATTGAAGTCAGTCTTTTCCACGTTGAATTCGAAATCGGCTTTTTCCACGTTGAATTCGAAATCGGATTTTCCACGTTGAATTCGAAATCGGCTTTTCCACGATAAATTCAAAATCTGCCTTTCCATGTGAAATTTTGAAATCGGCCCTAAGTGAATCTTGAACTCCAGCTTTTGATATAAAAAATGACTCCGGATTTCCTTTGATGAAAGACGACTCCGAATTTCATTGATGAGTTCGAATTCCCCTAATGAAAATTGAGTCCGGCTTTTCCCATTAATGAAAAACAAGTCCGGCTTCCAGAACTCCGATTTTTGTTGAATAATAACCTCGGCCTTTGAACTTCGGACTTTAATGAAAAAAAACTCTGGAATTAGAGCTCCGCCTTTTAGAGAAAAGAACTCTGCTTTTGAAGAAGAACTCCGCCTTTTTGATGAAAAAGAGCTCCGCTCTTTTAAACAAAATTACTCCGTCCTTTCAAATAAAAAGAGCTCCGCCCTTTTACAGAATAGTACTCCGCCCTTTAAGTACTCCGGATTTTGAAAGAAAAGTACTCCGTCCTTTAAGCACTCCGGATTTTGAAAGAAAAGTACTCCGTCCATAAAACACTCCGTCCCTTTAAACATTCCGGATTTTGAAAGAAAAGTACTTCGTCCATGAAGCACTCCGTCCCTTTAAACACTCTGGATTTTTGGTAAGAAAGGCACTCCGTCCCTGTTGAAAAGAAAGACACTCCGTCCCCTTTAAGAAAAAGAACTTCGGATTTTGTTAAAATGAACTCCGTCCTTTATGAATAAAGAACTCCGGTTTTGATGAAATTTGGATTTCAGAAAAGAACTCCGGCTTTGAATAAAGAAATGAGCTCCGACTTTGAATAAAGAAACGAACTCCGACATTGTAATAAAAGAACTCTGGCAGTAATAAATGAACTTCGGAACTACGGCCTTCCGTTGGAAAAGAACTTCGGAAAATTTATGAACAAGACTCTTTTCTTCTTTATTGAATAAGAACTTCGGATTTCTTTTGAAAGATGAACTCCGGCTTTTGATAAGATGATATGGACTTCAATGAATGAAGTAAAGAACAAGACTATATGAAAACACATGGATTATGGACAGTAAGTGGAACTCTTCCGACTTTTGATTTATGATGATTGGCCATTAAAGAATACGAACCAAGAACCGAGTTTCCATTAAACTTGCTGT
>JAODPA010133350.1:0-44389 GCA_025585075.1 Nepenthes mirabilis
TACAGAACTTCAAGATCGAGATGATCATGGGGATAGAGGCTTGTGAAGAGAAGCTCTAAAGTTAGTTTCATTGGTCGATATTTTATTTAGATATGTTATGATATTTACTATTTTGAATGAATTTATTATGAGAATTAAAATTATTATGTTGAATTTAAGTATATATTTATGAGGTTGATTGGAATTTTAGGTTTCCTTGTGGCTGGTCTAAACCGGGTCAGGTGACTTGGGTTTGGGTCATCACACTAAAAACTCCTAATAGGTCAGAAATAATGTATTCAAAGACTCTTAGATTTCCAACGACCAATAATATCGCAGAGTACGAGACTTTACTTGCCAAACTTAGGTTGGCTAAAGAGTGCTCGGCTAAGAACCTGATTGTCTACAGTGACTCAGAATGGGTTCTCAATCAGGTTCGAGGAAACTTTAAGACTTCTAACCCATAACTTTCCTAGTCTCTCTCAAAAGTTTGAGGTTTGACTTTGCCACATGATAATGTGGAGATAATCCAAATTCCAGGAAAAGAGAATAGGAAAGCCGACCATTTAGCAATGGCTGCAGCAATTTGAGACCCGAAGCAATACGCATGAGAGATATGTGAGGTCCATGAAATTTCTAGCATAGACGACCCCGAGCTAGAGATAATGTAAATAGCTGTCAATGACAGTTAGATAACTCCCTATATGAGATATTTGTAAGATGGCACATTACCAAAGAACTCGAATAATGTCAAACACGTGAAAAAGACAATAGGCTAATCTTTTCCTTTGGGGAATATTTTCAAGACTTACATAGCTAAATTCCTTAGTGACCACCAAACGACTTCAAGGGGTGGCCTCATTTGTCCATTGATTTAGACACATCCCTATCATGACTTGTAGGCACCACAACTCTAATTTCCTTATACCCAGCTCCTTCATCACGTGGTTGACTATCACCATGTGTCGACCTTCGTCTAGGCAGTTAGACATAACTAACTGATCCTGATTTAGCCCTAGCCTAAGAGAACATCGTGACTTAATTAAGACACTAACTAGAATCCCACAACCAGACAATTACTTCTAGCTACTGATCGTGACTTAATTCTAACCTAAGTCCTTAAACTAGGATAACTAGAACTATCCAAGCTACTTAATTATCATACGCTTTCATCTACCTAGACAATCTATTTTACTTTAACCTAAGCTTCCGCCTAAGATTCAAATCAAACATAAAGTATCTCTTTTTTCTGATACCATCTATCACAAAATCAGTTATTTTTTTCCTAATAACATCTCAATAATCATATAAAACTAATGGCCATAATTTAAATAATATAAAATTTTGTAGAAAATTGGGTAGAGTTTTCTCTAAAAATAGACAAAAATCATACATACAACCTGTATGAAGAACTCTGCACAAAGTATATAAATGACCAGACTTCAAATTTTACTCCACAACACATGCATAGGACCAATCCATATGCCTTTCATCAACGACTCCAACACAATATCTCAACTACTATATTGGAGCTAATTAGAGATGCCATCTAGGAACTTATACAAAACCCAACATTATGCTTGGAATACAATTTACTTCTATGTTTATAAAATAAACTGTGAAAGTATAATAATGATCCATAATAATTAAACAATAAGCCATATCAAAATTTAATACATAACATTAAACTTAATTAACAATTTACACAATATTGTATCAGTTATATTCTAGGTTCTAAGTCTTAGAAGTCCTGTAAATCTCATCTAGCGAAAAATCCCTTCTCCTTGCTCTATTTAATTGGGTGTCAGCTCATGTGTCACATCTAGAAGGAAGAAGAAACAACAGTGAGTTAACAGCTTAGTAAATGCAATCATATTCAAAAGCAGAAAATAATATAAGCAAGGTTATGCAGAAGAAGAATATATTAGCATGAAGGAGATGTATGAGCATGAATTTGAACAAATATGTTTGGAATACAATTTACTTCTTTCTTATACTCTTATTTTCTTTAAAATATATATTAAGCATAATTATTCATCTTTGTAAACCCGGGCCAGTAGACTCTACCAGCCAAAGAAATGAATGATCAAGGATAGATTGTGTTCACTTCACATAATCAAAGGCTAAAAGTTTAAAAGTTTTCATTAAGTTCTCATTGTCCAAAATCTCCACCACGAGAACAGGATCATCCAAAATTTCTATCATTTAAAATTAACGCCTTGAGGAAGGGCGGTCCACATATTACTCTATGGATGGAGCTATCCTCAATCACAACTGTAACGTCCTAAGGCATGTTAAGGTATCACCCGCTACAACAAATGGTCAAGACAAATCCTTGAGTCTCCACTGTCATACTAGTGACATGCCTGAGGATGTTACCCTTCATAATATGAATCTGTAGTCCTAATTTCATGATTTCTTATTCTTCTGAGGGAAGATCCACCAGACTTCTTTTATAAATATCTCCATCTAGAAAAACAAATCCATCAAATACCTAAGTTGTGAAATTTTCTTCTAAATATTCGTATAATTTTTATCTTACTTTCGGAGTTGAGTTTTTTCATGACTTAACTTTATGTACGAATATCATAAACATATAGAAGATTGAGAATTCTTACCATTGAGAAGCATTTTGACTTTAAGGTTTTGAATAACGATTCTCTTCCAAATTTCTTATTGATAATATTTTTCGGAATGGACAATTAAGCATAGGCAACTACACATAAACTGAAGGGAAATTAAACAAAGCGAAAACATGTAAAATTACTCATAGATTTCGGATGAACAGTGACCACGATCCTATTTGGGTTCCCGGATGCTTCAAACGGTTCAGAACTTCAATATCGGACGCCAAATTTGTAATTGCTTACATTCAAGACTTGAGTTAATTACAATTAAGGCTAAATCTTGCACGGGAAACAAATTAAATGGGAGATTACAACTCGGGTATGGCTTAGGGTTCGGTGTACCCAAAAATCGTATAAAACTATAAATTCGGACATGCAAACGATAGCTTAGCATATCTATGACATGGGTAGTCATATTCTAGACTCAATTTAATCAAAGCCCCAAAATTTATGGGTAAAATCATCCGAACATGGGGCTAGGGTTCCTTGTCTGAAAATCGATCAAAAGTTCAAATTTGGGCATCAGATTCACATATATGCATGCTTGGGTCTTGGGAACTACAAAATATAAACCTAATCGGGTATCGGAACGAGGATACAAGAAAAAAAACGAAATGAAAGTGTAAAAAATCAAAAGAGGGGGGTCAGTGTGATGGAATAGATTTTTTTTTCTCACAAGCTTCTATCAAGACAGGAATAGAGAACTTATTAGCACACAACTAACAATCATTCACAAATCTGCCTATAACAAGCCTACACAGGATCACATGAGCCATCCATGGCATAAATCCACAAGAGCGTTAGCTACACTAACAGTTCAATGACAAGATGCCGTCTAAGACCTGTACAATATATCCAAAAGTTTAGAGCGAAAGTTAAACTAATAACCTGCAAAAGCATAGTTTTTCCTTTTTGCTATCTCATACATCATGCATTCTATACAAAATCCACATGTCTATGAACATCCATAAATATAAGATCAGTATACAAAATCGCATGATCAGACAAGTCTTTACGTCAACAGGCTCTCCCAAAAATAGCTCCAAATTCCACAGGTCCTCAAAAGTCTTCAGAAATTTTCTCTTGATCACTCTTTCTCGTTGGGCACTACTCTACTACCTCATTTGGAGGAAAAAAATAATAAAACAGTGAGCCGGGGCCCAGTATGGTACATACACATGAGCAATAAAATAGCGATGCAGAACGGTCATGTAACTATGCATAAACAGAATAGTTAATTAGAATATAATCCAGAAAATGGAGAAAACATACTTTAATGGTATTAAGCTTCAGTATTAAAAATCAGTAGTCGGTAAACAGTAATCAGTAAACTGTAAACAGTAATCGATACTCGGTAGACGGTAAACGGTAAACGGTACTCCATAATCGATAATCAGTATAGTAAATGGTAACATAACATTATCGGTAACAGACCCTACCAGTATACCCTACTTGTTGAGGGGGCAAATAATCGAGGATAGATTGTGTTCGCTCTATACAATCCAAGGCCTGTAACTGTAATATCCCATCTCACGGGATCGGTACGGTATGCCACCCGTAGGTAGGCCGGTAACAGTAAATTCTTCTGACCAGAACGCCCTAAGGAAGGGTGGATCACACATAATTTCATAGACAGAGTTATCCTCGATTACCACCGAAAAGTCCTAAGGTATGCCGGAGAACCTATCCGAACTGCAGTCAATCTCGGGTATTAAACAACAGTACTAGGAACAACCTATTTATTAAAAACCCTCTTTCACAATCATAGTTTTACAATTTACTTTCAGTACATACGGTAACGGTCTAAATACTCCTTCAGTTTTACTTCAACGGTGCATGAAAATTTTATCTGTATAGGTCCATGTAAATTTTTAAAAATAAATTATACAGAGAGCTTCTCTTCAATGTCAATTAACTTTTATATAACTGGAGCTTTGGTTAAAAATCACTAAAACTCCTTCATTTTCGTACTTAGCATTTCGCCAAAACTTTCGAACTCAAATCGGTAACTAAACATGTGCTTATTCATGAAAGTAAGGCCATAATTCCATACACATACATTAAATCATGCAATTTACCCAAAAATTTTCAATATTTTTGAGCTAGGATTTCATCATAACTTTTCGGGACAAAATCGAACACTATTTCATGTACATGAACTCGAAGCCAAAACTTGCAATAAATATGGGTAAACACAAAATCTAATCAAATAATTGAGGGAAACATGCTTCATTTATTTCAAACATGCATCAACATATTTTAGAACATTTTTATCAACTTTAAAGTAAGAGGAAACGGTAAAAACAAAAAACAACATCCGAAGTACACTTGCCTTGGCCTGATCTACCGTTATTTTCACCGGATGTGGATTGGAACTAGCGATTTTTCCTTATCCTCTTCTCTTCTTCCTCTTTTTCCTCTCCTTCGTGCGTGCTCTATTCTCTCTCTCTCCCTTTTCCCTTTTCTCCTCCCTTTTATAACAAAAACCAAGCAAAAACGCGGGCAAAAGTCGGGGCCGCGCTCGAGCGCGCCTCGAGGGCTCAGCGAGCGGGCCGTATTCTGTTTTTCGTGCTTGAGTGGCCAGCAGGCGAGCGACGAGCGGGCTATATTCTGTTTTTTGCACTCAAGTGGCCAGTCAGCGAGTGGCGAGCGGGCTACACTCTGTTAAACGAGCTCGAGCGGCCAACAGGCGCGCGGCGAGCGGGCTGGCTACTGGATTTTGCGCTTGCTGCAACGCCTCGGGTGCACAGCAGGCGCCACAAGGCTGCTTGCTAATCTCAGATATTTTCCAACTTTTTACTTTCAAATATCATTTTTCGCTATAAATTTAGCCTCTTAATAATACTCATCATTTTAATTACTTTCAATTTTCACGTTTTCGATTCTGGGGCCTCACACCCTCCCCTATTTAAAGAAATTTCATCCTCGAAATTCAATAAACTACATACCTCAAGAGAATAAGTGGGGATACTTGCTTCGGATCTCTTCTTCACGTTCCCAAGTGGCCTCTTCCGGTGAATGATTTCTCCAAAGTACTTTCACGAGGGGGATAGTCTTTGTTCGCAACTTTTGATCCTTTCGGTCTACAATTTGTAGTGGTTCCTCAATGTAGGACAAATCCTTATCAATAGACAAAGATCCATAGTCAATCATATGCACTGGATCATGGACGTACTTCCGAAGCATCGATACATGAAGCACATCATGCACGCCCGTCAAATTAGGTGGTAACGCCAACCTATAGGCTACCTCCCCGATCCTTTCCAAAATCTCAAAAGGACCAATGAACCGGGGCTTCAGTTTTCCCTTCACTCCAAACTGGAACGTGCCCTTGGATGGTGAGACCTTTAGAAAGACAAGATCTCCTACCTCGAAACTCAATTCTATCCTTCACTTGTCCGCATAACTTTTCTGTCGACTTTGACTAACCTTCAAATTGTCGTGAATCACCTTAATCTTCTCTGCTGTCTCTTTCACAATCTCTGGGCCTAAAATCCTTTTGTCTCCAGTCTCCTCCCAGTGAATCGGTGACCTACACTTTCTCCTATATAACGCCTCAAAAGGTGCCATGCCAATACTAGCTTGGTAGCTGTTATTATAAGCGAATTCAGTTAGCGCCAGATAAGTATCCCAAGTTCCTTTCATCTCTAAAATAGAGGGCCTCAACATGTCCTCGAGAATCTGAATGGTGCGCTCAGATTGGCCATCGGTTTGGGAGTGATACGCAGTACTGAACTTCAACTCTGTCCCCAATTCCTTATGCAAGCTCTCCCAAAATCTCGAGACAAAATATGGATCTCTATCAGATACAATAGAGGCAGGAACTCCATGAAGCCTCACGATCTCATTTACATACAACTGAGCCAACCTATCACGCGAATAGGTCGTCCTGATCACCAAGAAGTGGGCTGATTTTATCAGCCGATCAACTATAACCCATACAGCGTCCTGATTCCTAGGAATTTTTGGCAAATCCGATACAAAGTTCATAGCAATGTCCTCCCATTTCCAGCTCGGGATGGGCATTGGATGTAACAGTCCAGAAGGCTTCCTCTTTTCAGCCTTCAGTTGCTGACATACCAGGCAGTTCTCCATGTAAGTCATGATATCTTTCTTCATATTTCTCCACCAGAAGGTTTTCTTTAGATCCTGTTATATTTTATTCGTCCCCGGGTGGATTGTATACCGAGATCGATGAGCCTCCTTCAAAATTTTCTCCTTCAACCCTTTATCATCCGGTACACATAATCGACCTTTAAACCTCAACACACCATCAGCCCAAATGTTAAAATTAGCTCGAGACACTTTACTCAAATCACCAACAATATCCATGAGGAACGGATCTTTCACCTGCTTCTCTTTAACTTCACTAACTACTATATTAGCTTTCCCCGGCTTGTACTATATCTCACAATTATAATCTTTCAGAAAATCGAGCCATCTTCTTTGCCTCATTTTGAGTTCCTTTTACGAAAACAGGTACTTTAAACTTTTGTGGTCAGAATATATAAGGAACATCTCACCATATAGATAATGTCTCCAAATTTTTAATGCAAAGGCTACAGCAGCAAGCCCGAGGTCATGAGTTGGGTAATTTTTCTCATGCACCTTCAATTGCCTAGATCCATATGCCACGACTTTACCGTATTGCATCAACACACACCCTAGACCCGCCTTAGAGGCGTCGTAATAGACCTCAAAGCCTCCTGAATCCTCCAGGATGATCAGCACCGGAGCGGTGGTCAAACGATCCTTTAGCTCCTGGAAGCTCAAATCACACTCTTCTGTCCACACAAACTTAGCCTCTTTCTTTAGCAACCGAGTCAGATGCATAGTAATCTGCTAGAAATTCTCTACAAAATACCTGTAATATCCCGCCATACCCAGAAAGCTCCTAGCCTCGGTCACAGAAATCGGTCTACTCCAATTTGTAACAGCCTCCATTTTCTTGGGATCCACAGAAATGCTACCATCAGAAATCACATGCCCCAAAAACATCACCTTCTCGAGCCAGAACTCACACTTACTCAGCTTGGCATACAATTTTTCCTTGCGGAGTACTTGAAGTACCTTCCTCAAATAAATTTTGTGCTCCTCATGATCCTTTGAATAAATCAAGATATTATTAATGAATACCATCACAAATTTATCCAAGTACGGCCTGAAAACCCTATTCATCAAATCCATAAAAGCAGCTGAAGTATTTTTGAGACCAAAAGGCATAACTAGAAACTCATAATGGCCATAACGTGTCCGAAAAGCTGTTTTAGCCACATCCTTCGGCTTGATCCTCAATTGGTAATAACCGGACCTCAAATCAATTTTTGAAAACACTCGAGATCCTTGCAACTGATCAAATAAATCATCAATGCGCAGTAGAGGGTATTTATTTTTAATCGTGATTTTATTCAACTTACGATAATCAACACACAACCTCAAAGACCCATCTTTCTTCCTTACGAACGACACTGGTGCATCCCAAGGAGATACACTCGGTCTGAAAAAACTCTTGTCTAACAGCTCCTGCAATTGTAACTTCAACTCCTTCAATTCAGCCGGAGTCATACGATAGGGGGATTTAGAAACTAGACTAACATAAGGAATAGTAATAATCTCAAACTCAATCTCCCGGTGTGGAGGCAATCCAAGTAACTCCTTTGAAAATACATCCTCAAAGTCACAAACAACCAAGATGTCTTTAGCCAGCACACTATGACTCCCAGTAGTGTAAGCGTATGCCAAGTAAACTCTACATCCACTTCTCATTAAATGTTTAGCATGTAAAGTAAAGATCAACACAGGCACCCCCTTTTTCTTAATGTTTTGAAAGAAAAAGAGCTCTATTCCATGAATATTAAAACAAACCCGCTTCAGAAAACAATCAATACTGGTATGGTATTTAGCCAGCCAGTCCATTCCTCGGATCACATCAAAATCACCCATGTTCAACAACACTAAGTCTACAACCAAACGGTTCCCATTCACCTCAACTATACATTTTGGATATATAACATCCGTAATCACAGAAGATCCAGTAGGAGTACACACAGAAAATTCACAATCCAAAATACAAGAGGCAGGTACAATACAGCATGCAAATTGCGAGAAAATAAAGGAACGGGTAGACCCCGGGTCAAATAATATGGACGCAGAAACTCCACAAATAGAAAGGGTAACTTCCACAACATTCGGAGATGCCTCTAGATCTTGAACAACCACCGTGAAGGCCTTTGCTGAGACAGTAGGTTTCTTTCCTTCCAGCCTTGGAGGTAGCGGACAGTCCCTAATAATGTGGCCTTGCTGCCCACATCTGAAACACGCTCCCGACATCTTACGGCATGCTTGTTCCGGATGTTTCCTCCCATAGAATGTACAGTTATCAGTTGACGCTCTAGTACTGGCTACTGACTGAGTTGGTACAATATTCTTTCCCTTGTCAGCCGCTCTAGTCTTCTTAGACCGTCCAGAAGACCCCGCAGCTGATCCGATACTTACTCTCGCTCGACTGGCGGTCCTTTTTGCAAAAAATCTCTTTGTCTCCGCCTCCTTTTCATAAATCACTGTTCGGTCCAGAATCTCAGCATAAGTTTGGAATTTTAAAACAGCCAACAACTTTCTGATATCATCCTGTAGCCTTTGCAGGAACTTCTTAGCTTTTCTCTGCTCATCCTCTACGTAGAAAGGTGCAAAATGGGACAGCTCAGTAAACTTGGCATCACACTCCTTGACCGTCATGTTTCCTTGTCTCAATCTCATAAATTCTTGCTCCTTCTGATTTCAGAGACTGGATGGGAAATACTTTTTTAAAAATGCATATTCAAACATTTCCCAGGTAATGGCTTCATTGGGTACTCCCATCACCCTTTTCTGCATATCCCACTAACTATCAGCTTTACCTTCCAACTTGTACGCCGCAAAGGTGACTTTTTTTCTATCGGTACAGTTAAGCACAGCGAATATCTTCTTCATTCTTTTTAATCACACGTCTGCTTCAGCTGGATAAGGCTTTCCTAGGAAGTCCGGTGCTCATTCAGCTATTAATCTATCATATGTCGTGGGACCAAGAAGTGTCGGAGGTCGCTCGGGTGCAGGAATTGGAGCCATGTGCTTTTGCTCGACAGACTCTACTACATTGGTCATCCTCTCCAATAAATCAATATAAGCGGCCTCTCTATCATAGGGCGTGCTAGCGCCACGGCGGTCATTCCTTCTACCTCTTTTACTTGCCATCCTATAATCAAGACAAACACAAGGTTATAAGGACAATGATTCAATAGAATGAGAAAGAAATATTCAATAACTTTAAGGAATTTCCAACCTATCCTAAGAACCAATCTCTTAAAGGTTCTAACTGTCTCAACTTCCTCTACTTATTCCTACAGGAATTCTGTTCAGAGATTCAATCCTATACTTCCGCTTTTCGGTCGATCAAATGTGACGGAATGATTTTTTTTTTCTTTTCTCACAAGCTTCCGTCAAGACAGGAACAGATAACTTATAAGCACACAACTAACAATCATTCACAAATCTGCCTACAACAAGTCTACACAAGATCACATGAGCCATCCATGGCATAAATCCATAAAAGTGTTTGCTACACTAACAGTTCAATGACAAGATGCCGTCTAAGACCTGTACAATATATCCAAAAGTTTAGAGCGGAAGTTAAACTAATAACCTGCAAAAGCATAGTTTTTCCTTTTTGCTATCTCATACATCATGCATTCTATACAAAATCCACATGTCTATGAACATCCATAAATACAAGATCAGTATACAAAATCGCATGATCAGACAAGTCTTTACGTCAACAGGCTCTCCCAAAAATAGCTCCAAATGCCACAGGTCCTCAAAAGTCTTCAGAAATTTTCTCTTGATCACTCTTTCTCGTTGGGCACTAACTCTACTGCCTCATCTGGAGGGAGAAAAATAATAAAACAGTGAGTCGGGGCTCAGCAAGGTACATGCACATAAGCAGTAAAACAGCGATGCAGAATGGTCGTGTAATTATGCATAAACAGAACAGTTAATCAGAATATAATCCAGAAAATGGAGAAAACATAATTTAATGGTATTAAGCTTCAGTATCAAAAATCAGTAGTCGGTAAACAGTAATCATTAAACTATAAATAGTAATCGATACTCGATAAACGGTAAACGGTACTCCATAATCGGTAATCGGTACAGTAAACGGTAATATAACATTATCGGTAACAGACCCCGCCCGTATACCCTACTAGCTGGAGGGGCGAATAATCAAGGATAGATTGTATTCACTCCACACAATCCAAGGCCTGTAACTATAATATCCCATCTCACAGGATCGGTACGATATGCCACCCGAAGGTATGCCAGTAATGGTAAATCCTCCTGACCGTAACGTCCCGAGGAATGGCAGACCACAAATAACTCCATGGACAGAGTTATCCTCGATTACCACCGAAAAGTCCTAAGGCATGCCGGAGAACCTATCCGGATTGCAGTCAGTCCCGGGTATTAAACAACAGTAAAGGAACAACCTCTTTATTAAAAACCCTCTTTCACAATCATAGTTTTACAATTTACTTTCAGTACATACGGTAACGGTCTAAAAACTCCTTCAGTTTTACTTCAACGGTGCATGAAAATTTCATCGGTATAGGTCCGTATAAATTTTCAAAAATAAATTATACATGGAGCTTCTCTTCAATGTCAATTGACTTTTATATAACTGGAGCTTTGGTTAAAAATCACTAAAACCCCTTCATTTTCGTACTTAGCGCTTCGTCAAAATTTTCGGACTCAAATCGATAACTAAACATGTGCTTATTCATGATAGTAAGGCCATAATTCCATACACATACATTAAATCATGCAATTTATCAAAAAATTTTCAATATTTTCGAGCTAGGGTTTCATCATAACTTTTTGGGACAAAATCGAACACTATTTACATGCATGTACATGAAATCGAAGCCAAAACTTGCAATAAATATGGGTAAATATAAAATCTAATCAAATAATTGAGGGAAACATGCTTCATTTACTTTAAACATGTATCAACATCATTTTAGAGCATTTTTATCAACTTTAAAGCTAGAGGAAACGATAAAAACGAAAAATAACGTTCGAAGTACACTTGCCTTGGCCCGATCTACCGTTATTTTCACCGGATGTAGATTGGAACTAGCGATTTTCCCTTCTCCTTTTCTCTTCTTCCTCTTTTTCCTCTCCTTCGTGCGTGCTCTGTTCTCTCTCTCTCCCTTTTCCCTTTTCTCCTCCCTTTTATAACAAAAACCAAGCAAAAACGCGGGCAAAAGTCGAGGCCGCGCTCGAGCGCGCTTCGAGCGCTCAGCGAGCGGGCTGTATTCTGTTTTTCACGCTCGAGCGGCCAGCGGGCGAGCGGCGAGCGGGCTACATTCTGTTAAACGAGCTCGAGCGGCTAGCGAGCGCGCGGTGAGCGGGCTGGTTATTGGATTTTGCGCTCACTGCAGCGCCCCGGGTGCACAGCAAGCGCCACAAGGTTGCTTGCTGATCTCGGATATTTTCCAACTTTTTACTTTCAAATATCATTTTTCACTATAAGTTTGGCCTCTTAATGATACTCATCATTTTCATTACTTCCAATTTTCACGTTTTCGATTCCGGGGCCTCACAGTCTGAGTGTACTTGCCTTGACCCGATTTACCACATTTCTAAGTAGCTCTCGGACAGATTTGATCTCGTGGGCTTCAATCTCCTCCTTCTCTCTCTAGCTCTTTGTTCTCTCTCTCTCTCTAAACTAAAAAATCGGCTGAAAATGCACGGGAGAAAACCCTCCCTCGCTTTTATATGCATAATGGTGCTTGAGCGGCGAGCGCCAAGACACCCAAAGGGCCACGATTGAGCGATCATCAGGCAAGCATCGACCACGCCATTCTGGCTTTCACGCCTCAAACGCACCTTAGGAGCTGCTCGGGCACCGGGTTCTATTTTTCATGCTTGAGTGGCTCCTCGGTCGCAGGTCGAGTGTGGGTGAAGCCTGCATCAAGCCTTTAACAAGCCTACTTTGTTTTTTCGCTGTCTGGGACTCGTTTTGACCCTTATAGCCCAATGTTTCTCATCATTGGACTCTAATTTTAATTATATAACCTTAATAAGCTATGATTATCATAATTTAAAATTCAAAATCTTATTTACGAATTAACATTTCACGGTTTACAATTTTGATTTTTGATTTTACCAATTTCGGATATTTAAGCTTTTCAAACCGATTCCTCCTGTACCCTTTGACCTCAATTCACCTATTTTAACTTAATTACTTTCCAATTATTATGTTTTGGAATCCAGAACCTGACCACTCATATTTACCACATCGTGGAAACTGGCACCTTACAATTCTTCCCCACTTATAGATATTTCTTCCTCAAAATTTAATGAACCTCAAATTTTCATAATATGAGGTAATCTTCTAAATTCTCTCTAGCATTTCGAAATCACTTCCTTGATTAAACGGTTATCCCAAAGAACCTTGAGCATTTGAATCATCCCGGTTTTTATTATCTAATGCGTTCTATCAAAATCTAATTTTACCAAGTCCGATGACAAACCAAATTCTTTAACTAATTTTTTGACTTAGCTCAAAACCTCAAACGACTAAAAATTCTTGCTTCAACCTACCCTAAGTCTTGAAAGAAACTATTCCTTCTAAGCCTCATATTGAACCTTAACATATGTGGGTTCGCTACATTTTCACTGTGCTATTCTGATTATTTATCTAACTATGAATCATCCAATTGTAACTCGTCACCACATCTAATTTTACTTGACGTCCAAAATTCTTTGATCATGTTTGGCTAAGATATCTACATAAACCTCAAATCACCATCAAACCTCAAGGTCTAAATACTTTACATTCTCATTTTTTGTTGGTAAGTCGAAAAAAGCTGACATATCCCCAAAATCTGCAATCCATATTAAACACCTAGATCATATAGTAACCATGATTAAAACAAATCTTAGGGTAGCCATACCATAAAGACAAAGCCCATAATTTTCAAATTACAGCCAGATTAGAGATCACAATTGTAACAATCACCTAAAGATTGATATAACTTTAGGTCATCCCCCAAAATCTCAAAACCCAATTACTTAGCAACCTCAAGATCTGGTTGGCATACCAATGAGCCAACTGATTTATTCCGAATGTGTCCTCCATAATCACTATGAGTAGGCCATCCTAATCATTCATTAACTAAAATATTGGGACTATTTGTAGCTCATGATTTACCTTTCACATCCCCTATGAAGTGCCAAAAACATATTAAGTCTAAGGACTCCCAACATTAATTGTTAGTACTAATGTTCACTTTCCTTAAAAGACACTGAGGTTCCTCTTCATAGTCCTTAAATAGATCTAACCACTAGCAATATTATATGAGCCAACTGATTTATTCCGAATGTGTCCTCCATAATCACTATGAGTAGGTCATCCTAATCGTTCATTAACTAAAATATTGGGACTACTTGTAGCTCATGATTTACCTTTCACATCCCCTATGAAGTGCCAAAAACATATTAAGTCTAAGGACTCCCAACATTAATTGTTAGTACTAATGTTCACTTTCCTTAAAAGACACTGAGGTTCCTCTTCATAGTCCTTAAACAGATCTAACCACTAGCAATATTATATGAGCCAACTCATTTATTCCGAATGTGTCCTCCATAATCACTATGAGTAGGTTATCCTAATCGTTCATTAACTAAAATATTGGGACTACTTGTAGCTCATGATTTACCTTTCACATCCCCTATGAAGTGCCAAAAACATATTAAGTCTAAGGACTCCCAACATTAATTGTTAGTACTAATGTTCACTTTCCTTAAAAGACACTGAGGTTCCTCTTCATAGTCCTTAAACAGATCTAACCACTAGCAATATTATAAGATCATCCTTCCTTTATAATACAATTATTCTGGCTCTTAAAATTATTAGATAATAGTTATCTCCAAAAGCAATACCTATATGTTCTCAAAGTGGAGACTCCAACCGCCAACTTTAACCTGTGGGTGGAGTAATTCTAACTATAGACTTCCCTCCCACTTAATCCAAGGGCAACCACTTATTCAATGCAAGAAAATATAATCCTAGTTCCTTCTCAAAAACATCTCATTGTACTACATTCACTTGATCCCCCACGGATCAACCCGAACGACATGGTCAACAATTTACCTTTCATTCCTCAAATGCTATCATCACATATCTCATTTTGACGAATACAAATCGCTTCCAATTCAATGTCCTACGGACGCTGCAGTGTTCGAGGAATACTTATCAGATCACTTAATAAATTCAATTAAACCCAAGATGACGATACACTTCCATGATATTAATCGGTCTTCCCAATTAGCCACTGCTTAAAGTCTTGCGGACCCAAAATCATCCTATCCATGATGCCGTATGCTCAACGAGGCATTTTCTCAAACTAAACTCACATTCTCTTTCTTAATTGGGCATTAGTTAACAACTGTTCTCAACCCATAATACAATCCTCAAACAGAGTGCATACTCCCTATGTTCCTTTGAACTCATCAATGAGGTCATCTTAGTAGGGACCTGAATATGGCCGAAAGATCCCAACCCATAAAATTCATGAAACACCATCGGACCTACAAAACCTAAATGGCATTTCTAGACTTCATAGCAGCCATGTTCTTATCTCGAATGCTGCCAGGGCTACAACTTACATTAATTCACAATCAACACACTATGGATACAAATTGATCTTAGAAATCACCTATCCCTTCACTGTGCCCACTTATCAATTTATTAATCTCCCGAGTAACCAATTACTTAATCATCCACAAACGACCTCATTAGCTAATCCTACTACCCTAGACGCTCCAAGGTATCAATAACGGCACCTAACCAATGCTCATTCAATTCCATACGAAATCCTCAAAAGCTAGTGTTGATTCTCTCATAACCTTAAGTTACCTATCAATGACGAATTAGCCTGATCTTTTCCTTCGGGGAATATCCTCAAGACTTACACAGCTAAATTCCTTATTAACCACAAAACGTCTTCAAGGGGTGGCCTCGTTTGTTCAATGATTTAGACACATATCCCCATCATGGCTTGTGGGCACCACAACTCTAATTTCTTTATACCCGGCTCCTCCATCATGTGGTTAACCATCACCACGTATCGACCTTCATCTAGGTGGTCAGACATAACTAACGGATCTTGATTTAGCCCTAGCCTAAGAGAACACCGTGACTTAATTAAGACATTAACTAGAATCCCACAGCGAGACAGCTACTTCTAACTACTGACCCTGACTTAGTTCTAACCTAAGTCATTAAACTAGGATAACTAGAACTATCCAAGCTATTTAATCATCGTACGCTTTCATCTACTTAGGCAATCTATTTTACTTTAACTTGAGTTTTCGCATACGATTCAAATTAAATATAAGGCATCTCATTTCTCTAACACCATCTGTGATAAAATGGGCTATTTTTTTTACAATAATCTCTACCAATAATCATATAAAACTAATGCCTATAAATACAGACATTGTATAAATTACATATACAAAATTATAATTTCGGCAGACAGACAAAATTATACATACGACCAGTATAAATAACTATGCACTGTGACGGAACGGATTTTTTTTCCTCAAAAATTTCCATCAAGACAAGAATAGGGCTAACTTACAAGGTAAGACTTCTACAGAAATTTCGGCAGAATCACCTTTGTATTTGAATGAAATTTCAAAAATACACCCTATATGATCAACTATCACAAGTACAAAACTATCAATTATCCACAATTCTTCCTACAGTATTCATACACAGGATCACATGTGCCATCCATGGCATAAATCTATAAAAGCGTTAGCTACACTAACAGTTTCATATCGAGATGCCGTCTAGGACCTATACAGTCTATCCAAAAGTTTAGAGCAGAAGCTAAACTATTAACCTGTAGAAGTATAGTTTTCTTTTACAATCACATACATCATATACATTCTATACAAAATCCACATGTGCATGGAAATCCATAGATACAAGATCAGTATACAAAATCATATGATCAAACAAATCTTTACGCCAACAGGCTCTCCCAAAGTGGCTCCAAAATGCTTCAGGTCCTCAAAAGTCTTCAGAAATTTCTTTCGCTCACTCTTTCTCGTCGGGCACTAACTTTACTGACTCATCTAGAGGGGAAAATAATAAAACTGTGAGTCGGGGTCTAGCAAGGTACATGCATATGATCGGTAAAACAATAATGCAGAACAGTCATATAACTGTGTAGAAACAGAATGGTTAAACTGTAATCGGTAAACTATAAACTGTAAACAGTAAACTATAATCAGTACACTGTAAACTGTAAACGATACACTGTAAACTGTAAATGATATATTGTAAACTGTAAACTATACACTGTAAATTGTACACTGTAAACTATACACTATAAACTGTAATATAGCATAATGGTAACAGACCCTGCCAGTATACCCTCCTAGCTAAGGGACGAATAATCGAGGATAGATTATGTTCAGTCCACACAATCTAAGGTCTATCACTGTAACATGTATATCCCATCCCGAGGGATCTCTGTACTGTATGCTACCTGAAGGAAGGCCTGTAACTATGGTTCCTCCTGACTTTAACGCCTCGAGGAAAGGCGGACCACAACTAACTCCATGGACAGAGTTATCCTCGATTACCACCGTAAAGTCTTAAGGCATGCCGGAGAACTTATCTGAACTGTAGTCAGTCCTGAGTCTTAAATAACAATAACGAAAATAATCTCTTTATTGAAAACCTTCTTTCAAAATCATTGTTTCACAATTTACTTTCAGTTAACTTCAGAATGTACGGTAACGGTCTAAAAACTCCTTCAGTTTTACTTCAACGGTGCATGGAATTTTCATCGGTATAAGTCCGCGCAAATTTTTAAAAACAAATTATACAGGGAGCTTCAGTTCAATGTCAATTAACTTTTATATAATAGGAGCTACACTTAAAAATCATTAAAACCCCTTCATTTTCGTACCTAGGGCTTCGTCAAAAATTTCGAACTCAAATCGATCACTAAACATGTGCTTATTCATGAAATTAATGCCATAAATCCATACACATATGCTAAATCATGCAATTTAACCAAAAATCCCCAAAATTTTCAAGTTACGGTTTCACACATACTTTCGGAACCAAATCGAACACTATTTATACGTATGTACATGAATTCAAGCCAAAACTTGCAATAAACATAGGTAAATACAAAATCTAGCCAAATAATCGAAGGAAACATGCTTTATTTACTTTAAATATGCATCAACATCATTTTAGAACATCTTTATCAACTTTAAAGCGAGAGGAAATGGTAAAAACGAAAAATAATGTTCAAAGTACACTTGCCTTGGCCGATCTACCGTTATTTTTACCGAGAGTGGATTGGAATAAGTGATTTCGCTTTCTCCTCTTCTCTTCTTCCTTTCCTTCATGCATGGTCTACTCTCTCTCTCCCTTTTTCCTTTTCTCCTTCATTTTATAGCAAAAACGAAGTCAGCACGCGGGCAAAAGTCAGGGTCGCGCTCGAGCGCGGCTCGAGCGCTCGGATACATTCTACCAAACGAGCTCGAGCGTCCAGCAAGCGTGCGGCGAGCGGGGCAGCTACTGGATTATGCGCTCGTTGCAGCGCCTCGAGCGCACAGCAGGCGCCACATGGCTGCTTGTTGAACTCGGATATTTTTTTAACTTTTTACTTTTAACCATCATTTTTCACTATATTTTTGGCATCTTAATGATACTCATCATTCTAATTACTTTTAATTTTCACGTTTTTCGGTTCTGGGACCTCACACTCTCCCCCACTTAAAGAAATTTCATCCTTAAAATTAAATAAACTACATACCTCAAGAGAACAAGTGGGGATACTTGCTTTGGATCTCTTCTTCACCTTCCCAAGTGGCCTCCTCTGGTGAATAATTCCTCCAAAGCACTTTCACCAGGGATGGTCTTCGTACGAAACTTCTGATCCTTTTGGTCTACAATTTGCAGTGGTTCCTCAATGTAGGATAAATTCTTGTCAATAGCCAAAGATCCGTAGTCAATCACCTGCGCTGGATTATGGACGTACTTTTAAAGCATCGATACATGAAACACGTCATGTACGCCCGTCAGATTAGGTGGTAATGCCAACCTATAGGCTACCTCCCTGATCATTTCCAAAATCTCAAAAGGGCCAATGAACCGTGGCTTCAGTTTCCCCTTCACTCCAAACCGGCACGTGCCCTTGGATGATGAGACCTTCAAAAATACAAGATCTCCTACCTCGAAACTCAATTCTATCCTTTGCCTATCCGCATAACGTTTTTGTCGGCTTTGAACAACCTTCAAATTATCATGAATCATTTTAATCTTCTCTACTGTTTCTTTCACAATCTCTGGACCCAAAATCCTTTTGTCTCTGGTCTTCTCCCAATGAATCGGCGACCTACACTTTCTCCCATACAATGCCTCAAAAGGTGTTATGCCGATACTAGCTTGATAGCTATTATTATAAGCGAATTCAGCTAGTGCCAGATAAGTATCCGAAGTTCCTTTCATCTCCAAAATAGAGGCCCTCAACGTATCCTCAAGTATCAGAATGGTATGCTCAAATTGGCCATAGGTCTGGGGGTGATACGTAGTACTAAATTTCAACTTTGTACCCAACTCCTTATGCAAGCTCTCCCAAAACCTCATGACAAAACGTGGATCTCTATCTGTTACAGTGGAGGTAGGAACTCCATGAAGCCTCACAATCTCATTTACATACAACTGAGCCAACTTATCACACGAATAGGTCATCCTGATCGCCAAGAAGTGGGCTGATTTTGTCAGCCGATCAACTATAACCCATACAGCATCATGATTCCTAGGATTCCTTGGTAAACCCGATACAAAATTCATGGCAATGTCCTCCCATTTCCAGCTCGAGATTGGCATTGGCTGTAACAATCTAGAAGGCTTCCTCCTTTCAGCCTTCAGTTGCTGACATATCAGGCATCTCTCCATGTAAGCCATGATATCTCTCTTCATATTTCTCTGCCAGAAGGTTTTCTTCAAATCCTGATACATTTTATTCGTCCCTAGGTGGATCGTATATTGAGACCGATGAGCCTCTTTCAAAATCTTCTCCTTCAACCCTTTATCATCTGGTACACATAATCGTTCTCTAAAACTTAACACACCATTAGTCCGAATGTTAAAATCAGCTCGAGACTCTTTACTCAAATCACTAACAATATCCACGAGGAATGGATCATTCACCTGCTTCTCTTTAACTTCACTAATTACCTCCAATTGAATCTGAAAGTACGACAGGAGTATTCTATCACCTTTAGCATAACGTTGGATATCACATTATTTTAGATAATCCAACATCTCCATCTGCTTGACCTACAGGTGTGCCACATAACCCGATTGACGACTCAATGCGTCCGCAACTACGTTGGCCTTCCCTATCTTATACTGTATCTCTCAGTCATAGTCTTTTAAGAAATCAAGCTATCTGCTTTGCCTCATGTTAAGTTCCTTTTGCGAAAATAGGTACTTCAAACTTTTGTGATCTAAATACATAAGGAACCTCTCACCATATAGATAATGTCTCCAAATTTTCAATACAAAGACTACAGTAGCAAGCTCGAGGTTATGAGTAGGGTAATTTTTCACATGCACTTTCAATTGCCTAGATCCATAAACCACTACATTACCGTGCTACATCAATACACATCTTATACCCGCCTTAGAGGCATCGCAGTACATCTCAAAGCCTCTTGAACCCTCCGGAATGATTAGCACTGGAATAGTAGTCAAACGATCCTTTAACTCCTTGAAGCTCAGATCACACTCCTCTGTCCACACAAACTTAGCCTCTTTCTTCAGCAACTGAGTCAGAGGCATAGCAATCTGTGAGAAATTCTCTACAAAATACCTGTAATATCCCGCCATGCCCAGGAAGCTCCTAACCTTGGTCACAGAAGTCGGTCAGCTTTAATTTGTAACAGCCTCTACTTTCTTGGGATCCATAGAAATGCTACCATCAGAAATCACATGTCCCAAAAATATCACC
Organism: Nepenthes mirabilis; assembly: GCA_025585075.1. Taxonomy (NCBI): domain Eukaryota; kingdom Viridiplantae; phylum Streptophyta; class Magnoliopsida; order Caryophyllales; family Nepenthaceae; genus Nepenthes; species Nepenthes mirabilis. Next base: position 20,696 of record JAODPA010133350.1, read on the forward strand.
TTTTTGAGACAGAACTCACATTTACTTAGCTTGGCATACAGTTTTTCCTCGTGGAGCACTTGAAGTACCTTCCTCAAATGAATTTTGTGTTCCTCATGATCCTTTGAATAAATCAAGATATCATCAATAAATACCACCACAAATTTATCCATGTACGGCCTGAACACTCTATTCATCAAATCCATAAAAGCAGCTAGAGTATTTGTAAGGTCGAAAGGCACAACAAGAAACTCATAGTGGCCATAACGTGTCTGAAAAGCTATTTTAGCCACATCCTCTGGCTTGATCCTCAATTGGTAATAACCGGACTTCAAATCAATCTTTAAAAACACTCGAGATCCTTACAACTGATCAAATAAATCATCAATGCGCGGTAGAGGGTATTTATTTTTAATCGTGATCTTATTCAACCCACGATAGTCAACACACAACCGCAAAAACCCATCTTTCTTCCTCACAAACAACACCGGTACACCCCAAAGAGATACACTCGGTTTGATAAAACCATTGTCCAACAGCTCCTGCAATTATAACTTCAACTCCTTCAATTCAGCCGGAGCTATACAATAGGGCGATTTAGAAACTAGACTAACACCAGGAATAATAACAATCTCAAATTCAACTTCTCGATGTGGAGGCAATCCAGGTAACTCCTCTGGAAATACATCCTCAAAGTCACAAACAATAAGGATATTCTTAGCCGGCACACTATGACACCCAGTAATGCAGGCATATACCAAGTAAGCTCTACATCCACTTCTCATCAAATGCTTAACATGTAAAGTAGAGATCAATACAGGTACCTCCTTTTTCTTAATGTCCTAAAAGAAAAAGGGCTCCATTTCGAAAATATTAAAATAAACCCGCTTCAGAAAACAGTTAATACTAGCATGGTATTTAGCCAGCCAATCCATCCCTAGAATCACGTCAAAATCACACATGTTCAATAATGCTAAGTCCACAACCATACAGTTCCCATTCACCTCAACTATACATCCCGGATACATAACATCCGTAATCACAGAGGATCCAGTGGGAGTACACACAGATAATTCACAATCCAAAATACACGGGGTAGATACAATACAGCATGTAAATTGTGAAAAAATAAAAGAATTGGTAGGCCCCGAGTCAAATAATATGGATGCAAAAACTCCACAAATAGAAAGGGTACCTTCCACGACATTCGGAGATATCTCCGGATCTTGAATAGCCACCGCGAAAGCCTTTACTGAGACAGTAGGCTTCTTTCCTTCTAGCCTCGGAAGTGTTGGACAGTCCCTATACAGGTGGCCATGCTGGCCACATCTAAAACACACTCCCGACAACTTACGGCATGCTTGTCCCGGATGTTTCCTCCCACAGAAGGTACAGTATTCAGCCGACGCTCGAGTACCGGTTATTGACTGAGCCGGTATAATACTCTTTCCCCTGTCAGCCGCCCTAGTCTTCTTGGACGGTCTAGAGGACCCCGCAGCAGATCCGGTACTTACTTTCACTCGTCTAGCGGTCCTATTTGTATAGAATCTCTCCATTTCTGCTTCCTTCTCATAAATCACTGCTCTGTCTAGGATCTCGGCATAAGTTTGGAGCTTTAAAATAGACAATAACTTTCTAATGTCATCCCGTAGCCCTTATTGGAACTTTTTCGCTTTCCTCTGCTCATCCTTTACGTAGAATAGTGCAAAACGGGACAGCTCAGTGAACTTGGCATCATACTCTTTGACCGTCATGTTCCCTTGTCTCAATCTCATAAATTCTTGCTCCTTCTAATCTCGGAGACTGGATGGGAAGTACTTGTCCAGAAATACATCCTCAAACATCTCCCAGGTAATGACATCATCAGGCACTCCCATCGCCATCTTCTGCATATCCCACCAACTATCAGCTTCACCTTCTAATTTGTACGCCGCAAATGTGACCTTTTCTGATCAATACAGCCAATCACAGCGAATATCTTCTTCATCCTTTTCAATCACATGTCTGCTTCAGCCGGATCAAGCTTTCCTAGGAAGCTCGGTACTCGCTCAGCTGTGAATCTATCTTATGTCGTAGGACCAAGAAGTGTCAAAGCTGGCTCGGGTGCAGGAATCAGAGCCATATGTTTTTGCTCGACAGATTCTACCACATTGGTCATCCACTCCAATAGATCAATATAAGCGGCATCTCTATCATAGGGCATGCTAGTGCCACTGCGGTCATTCCTTCTACCCCTTCTACTCGCCATCCTATAATCAAGGTAAATGCAAGGTTATAAGGACAAGAATTCAATGGAATGAGAAAGAAATTTTCAACAGCTTTAAGGAATTTGCAACTTAGCCTAAGAACCAATCTCTTAAAGGTCTTAGTTGTCTTAACTTTCTCAAGTTATTCCTATAGGAATTCTATTCGAAGATTCAAAACTATGCTTCCGCTTTTCGATCATTTAATTCCTAAGGCATCTCAATTCTCTGATATCGAATGTGACGTAACGGATTTTTTTTTCCTCAAAAGCTTCCGTCAAGACAAGAACAAGTCTAACTTATAAGGTAAGACTTCTGTAGAAATTTCGGTAGAGTCACCTTTATAACTGAATGAAATTCTAAAAATACACCCTATATGATCAACTATCATAAGCATACAACTATCAATTATTCACAATTCTTTCTACAGTATTCATACACAGGATCACATGTGCCATCTATGGCATAAATCTATAAAAGAGTTAACTACACTAACAGTTCAATATCGAGATGCTGTCTAGGACCTGTACAATATATCCAAAAGTTTAGAGTGGAAGCTAAACTATTAACCTACAAAAGCATAGTTTTTTTTACCATCACATACATCATATGCATTCTATACAAAACCCATATGTGCATGAAAATCTATAGATACAAGATCAGTATACAAAATCACATGATCAAACAAGTTTTTACGTCAGCAGGCTCTTTCAAAGTGGCTCCAAAATGCTTCAGGTCCTCAAAAGTCTTCAGAAATTTCTTTCACTCACTCTTTCTCGTCGAGTACTAACTCTACTGACTCATCTGGAGGGGAGAAAAATAATAAAACAGTGAGTTGGGGCCCAGCAAGGTACATGCATATGATCGGTAAAACAATGATGCAGGACAGTCATATAACTGTGCAGAAACAAAATGGTTAATCTGTAATAGATAAACTGTAAACTGTAAACGGTAAACTGTAATCAGTATACTGTAAACTGTAAATGATACACTGTAAACTGTACACTGTAAACTATAAACTGTACACTATAAACTGTAAACTATATATTGTAAACTGTAAACTGTACAATGTAAACTGTAATATAGTATAACGGTAACAGACCCTGCCAGTATACCCTACTAGCTGAGGGGGCGAACAATCGATGATAGATTGTATTCAATCCACACAATCCAAGGCCTATCATTGTAACATGTATATCCCATCTTGAGGGATCTCTGTACTGTATGCCACCCGAAGGTAAGCCCGTAACTGTGGTTCCTTCTGAATTTAACACCCCGAGGAAGGGAGGACCACAAATAACTCCATGGACAGAGTTATCCTCGATTACCACTGTAAAGTTCTAAAGCATGCCGGAGAACTTATCTGGACTGTAGTCAGTCCCGGGTCTTAAATAACAGTAACAGAAATAATCTCTTTATTGAAAACCTTCTTTCAAAATCATGGTTTCACAATTTACTTTCAGTTAACTTCAAAACGTATGGTAACGGTCTAAAAACTCCTTCAATTTTACTTCAACGGTGCATGAAATTTTCATTGATATCAGTCCGTGCAAATTTTCAAAAACAAATTATACATGGAGCTTTAGTTTAATGTCAATTAACTTTTATATAACAGGAGCTATGCTTAAAAATCATTAAAACCCCTTTATTTTCATACCTAGGGCTTCGCCAAAACTTTCGGACTCAAATCGATCGCTAAACATGTGCTTATTCATGAAATTAATGCCATAATTCCATACACATATACTAAATTATGCAATTTAACCGAAAATCCCCAAAATTTTTGAGTTAGGGTTTTACACATATTTTTGGAACCAAATTGAACACTATTTACATACATGTACATAGATTCAAGCCAGAACTTGCAATAAATATAGGTAAATACAAAATCTAGCCAAATAATCGAAGGAAATATGCTTCATTTACTTTAAACATGCATCAACATCATTTTAGAACATCTTTATCAACTTTAAAGCGAGAGGAAACGGTAAAAATGAAAAACAATGTCCGAAGTACACTTGCCTTTGCCCGATCTACCGTTATTTTTATCGGGAATGGATTGGAACAAGTGATTTCCCTTTCTCCTCTTCTCTTCTTCCTCTCCTTCGTGCGTGGTCTTCTCTCTCTCTCTCTTTTCCTTTCCCCCCTTAATTTTATAACTAAAACGAAGTCAGCACGCGGACAAAAGTCAGGGCTCGAGTGCTTGGCGAGCGGCTACATTCTACCAAACGCGCTCGAGAACCCAGCGGGCGTGCGGCAAGCGGGGCAACTACTGGATTATTCGCTCACTGCAGCGCTTCAGGCACACAGCAGGGGCTACACGGCTGCTTGCTGAACTCAGGTATTTTTTCAACTTTTTACTTTCAACCATCATTTTTCATTACATGTTTGGCCTCTTAATGATACTCATCATATTAATTACTTCCAATTTTTACGTTTTTTGATTTCGGGGCCTCACATGCACAAAGCATATAAACGACCAGACTTTGGGCATATAAACATCCACAACACATACACAGGATCAATCCATATGCCTTTCATCAATGGCTCCAATAGAATATCTCAACTACTATATTAGATCTAATAAGAGTTGCCATCTAAGAACTTATACAAAACTCAATATTATACCTACGGAAGCATAACAGTGATCTATAATAATTAAATAATAAGCCATATCAAAATTTAATACGTAACATTAAACTTCATTAACTATTTACACAACATTGTATCCGTCACATTCTAGGTTCTAAGTCTTCGAAGTTTGGTAAATTTCCTTTAGCCAAAAATCTTTTCTCCTTACTCTATCTAATTGGGCATCAGCTCGTGTGTCTCATCTGGAAGGAAGAAGAAGTAAGGGTGAGCTAACAACTCAACAAATACAATCATATTCAAAAGCAATAAACAATATAAGTAAGGTTACGCAGAAGAAGAATATATGAGCATAAAGGAGATGCATGAACATGAATATGATCAAATATGTTTGGAATACAATTTACTTCTTTCTTATGCTCTTATTTTATTTAAGATATATATTAAGCATAATTATTCATATTTGCAAACCTGAACCAATAGACCCTACCAGCCAAGGGAGCAATTGATTAAGGATAGATTATATTCACTTCACACAATTAAATGTTGAAAGTTTAAAAGTTCTAATTAAGTTCTCATTCTCTGAAATCTCCACCCCGATGGCAGGATCATCCAAAATTTTTATCCTCCAAAATTAACGCCCTGAGGAAGAGCGGTCCATAAATCACTCTATGGACGGACCTATCTTTGATCACCATTGTAACATCTTAAGGCATGTCAAGGGTATCACCTGCTGCAATAAGCAGTCAGGATAAATCCTTAAGTCTTCACTGTCATACTAGTGACATACCTGAGGATGTTACCCTTCATAACATAAATCTATGATCCTAGTTTTATGATTTTTTATTCTTTTGAGGGAAGATTTGTTAAACTTCTTTTACAAATATCTCTATATGGGAGAACAAATCCATCATATACCAAATTTGTGGAATTTTTCTCCAAATATTCGTATACTTTTTATCTTTCAGATTTAAATCTTTTCATTCTTTAATTTTTTGTACAAATATCATAAACATAGAGAAGATTGAGAATTCTTACGATCGAGAAGCAATTCAACTTTAGGGTTTCGAATAACGATTCTCTTTGAAATTTCTTAATGATAACATTTTACAGGATGCACAATTAAGCATAGGCAACTTCACATAAACTGAAGTGCAATTAAACAAAGCGAAAACATGTAAAAATACTCATAGATTTCAGATGAACAGTGACCGCTATCCGATTTGGGTTCCCAGATGCTCGAAACTGTTCAAGACTTGGATATCCGGTGCCAAATTTGTAATTGCTTACATTCAAGACATGAGTTAATTACAATTAATGCTAAATCATGCATGGGAATCAAATTAAATGGGAGATTACAATTCGGGCGTGGGTTAGGGTTCAATGTACCCAAAAACCATATAAAACTATAAATTCGGACACCCAAACGATAGCTTAGCATATCCATGACATAGGCAATCATATTCTATACTCAATTTAATCAAAAGCCCCAAAATTTGTAGGTAAAATCATCCAGACGTGGGGTTAGGGTTCCTTGTCCAAAAATGGATCAAAAGTTCAGATTTGGGCATGGGATTCACAAACATGCATGCTTCGGTATTGGGAACTATAAAAAATAAACTTAATCAGGTATCAGAACTAGGATAGCCGAAGAAAAAGAAATAAAAGTGTAAGAAATCGAAAGATGAGGGCATGAGTACATTTGACTCGACCTGATTTATCATATTTCTAACTGGTTCTCGGACAAATTTTATGACAAAATGGGCCCTTATCCTCTAAAAACGCCATCAATAACATAATTAAATACAATTTATATGCCCTTAATTTACAATATTAATTTCTATCAAAAATCTAGTAGAGTTTTCTCTAAAAATAGATAAAAGCCTTACATGCAACCTGTACAAATAAACCTGTACAAGATATATACAAAATAGACTCCAACATTTCAACCACATCATACGCACAAGATCCCATCCATATGTCATTTCATCCATGACTCCAACACAGTATTTCAACTACTATATTAGATAAAAAGAGAGATGTCATCTAGAAATTTATACAAAACTCAACATTATACCTGCAAAAGCATTCTAAGTCCATAAATAAACTGTGGAAGAATAACAATGATCCATAATAATTAAACAATAACCCATATCAAAATTTAATACATAACATTAAACTTAATCAACAAATTACAAAGCATTATATCGACTACATTCTAGATACTTTGTCCTCGATGTCCAACAACCTCCTTCGCAAGTCCCTCTCCTTACTCTATCTAATCGAGCGTTAGCTCATGGATCTCATCTGAAAGGAAGAAGAAACAATGGTGAGCTAACAACTCAGCAAATGCATCATAAACAAATAGTAAATAATATAGGCGAAGTTAAGCAGAAGAAGAATGTAAGAGTATGAAGGAGATGCATGAACATGAACTTGATCAAATATGCTTGGGATGTAATTTACTTCTTTGTTCTATTCTTATTTTTTTAGGATGTAATTTAAGTATAATTATTCATCTTTTGCAAAATTGGGCCAGTAGACCCTACCAGCCAATGGAGCATATGATTGAGGACAAATTGTATTCACTCCATATAATCAAAGGTTAACAGTTTAAACGTTCTCATTAAGTTCTCATTCTCTAAAATCTCCACCTTGAGGGAAGGATCATCCAAACTTTTTATCCTTCAAAATTAACGCCCCGAGGAAGGGTGGTCTACATATCACTTTATGAACAGAGCTATCCTCGATCACCTCTATAACGTCCTAAGGCATGTTAGGAGTATCACCGCTACAAACGGTCAGGACAAATCCTTGAGTCTCCACCGTTATACTAGTGACATGCCTTGGGATGTTACCCTTCATAATACTAATCAGTGGTCTTAATTTCATGATTTCTTATTTTTTTAAGAGAAGATCCATCAAATTTCTTTTACAAATATCTCTATCTGGGATAACAATCCATCATATACCCAAATTATAGAATTTCCCTTCAACCGTTCATATATTTATTATCTTGGTTACGGATTTAAGTCTTTTCACAACTTTACTTATATACGAATATCATATGCATAGAGAAGATTTATAATTCATACCATCGAAGAGCAGATTGATTTTAAGAGCTTTCGAATATAAATTTCCTTCACAACCGCACATGTCGAAGCTTCTGGATTATTCAATTGAACTTATACAAATATACATATCGCTTAATCAACATTTAAGCATGGGAAATTATGAAAATTATCATTCAATGTCCTTGGGTGAACAGTGCTCGTGAATAGTGTCAAGTTACACATAATCAGTTAATTCTTGAAATTGCGGACATCCAATGGATAATTTATCAAATTCATGGCATGGGTATTCATAATCATAAGTCAATCGATGCATTAAAACCCAATTTAATACGTTAACGGGGTTCGGGCGTGGGTTTGGATCTCCTGGAACGAAATCTCACATAATCACAAATCTAGATACCCAATCGATAAATTAACATGCCTAAATCTTGGGTAATATATCCTAAACCCAAATCAGGCTAAAGCCCCCAAAATTCGTGGATAACATGTCCGGGCGCAGGGTTAGGGTTTCCCTTGTCCAAAAACCTAATAAATCTACAAATTTGGGTATGGAATTTACATATATGCATACTTAGATATTAGGAATCATAAGACATAAACTTAACCTGGTATTAGAATGAGGATACTCGAAGAAAATAAGACCAAAGTGCAAGAAAATAAAAGAGGGTATGAGTGCACCTATCTCGACCCGCTCTATCACCTTTCTAACTAACTCTCAGACGGATTTGGACTCGTGGGCTTTGATCTCCTCCTTCTCTCTCTAGTCTTCATCCTCTCTCTCTCTAAAAATCAGAAAGGGCCGAAAAATGAGAAGGTGACTAGTGCTCGAGCGCTAATCGAGCGCCAAGAGACCCAAAGGGCCGCACTTGAGCGCTCATCGAGCGCCCTTCGAGCGATTGATTCTGCTAAATGTCCCTAGGTGGCGCCTTGGGCGTTGCTCGGGTGGACCCATTCTGCCAAATGCGCCTGGCTTGTGCCTCAAGCACTAATCAGATGCCAAGCCCATTTACCCTATTTTGCTTCCAATCTTAATTTTTCACATTTTCTAAGCTTTATTCTTGGTCATTTATAATTCAATTATCTCCTAATTACCATATGTCGGGACCAGGACCTCACACTCTTCCCCACTTTTAGAAATTTTGCCCTCAAAATTTAACAAACAATGAATTTCCGTAATAGGAGGTAATCTTATAAATTCTCCTAGCGTTCCCAAATCACTTCCTTGATTAAACGGTTATCCCAAAGAACCTTGAGCATTTGAATCACTCTGATTCTTATTACCCAATGCGTTTTATCCCAATCTAATTCTACCAAATCCGAAGACAAACCAATTCATTAACTACTTTCCTGACTTAGCTCGAAACCTCAGACGACTGAAAATTCTTACTTCAACCTACCATAAGCCTCGAAAGGAACTATTTCTTTTGAGTCTTAGATTGAACCTTAACATATGTGGGTTCATCACATTTTCGCTGTACTACTCTAATTATTTATCAAACTACGAATTATCCAATTGTAATTCATCACCACATCTAATTTAACTTGATGCCAAAAATTCTTTGATCAAGTTTGGCTATGATTTCAGCATAAACCTCAAATCGCAATCAAACCTCAAGGTCAAAATACTTTACATTCTAATTATTTCGTTGGCATACTGATGAGCTAACTGATTCATTTCGAATATGTCCTCCATAATTACAATGAGTAGATCTTCGAAATCATCCTAGGATAAAACCATAAAGACTTCTCATTTTATAACTTCATAGCCCCGATACTTTGAATACGATTTCTGTCTCCCAATTCAAGAATACAATATCCCATTTCCCAAGTATTAGAACCTACTCATGATTTACCTTCTACATCTCCTACGAAGCACCGAAGACATATTGGTCTAAGGACTCCCAACATTAATTATCAGTACTAATGTTCACTTTTCTTAAAAGATACTGAGGTTCCTCTTCACAGTCCTGAAATAGATCTATCCATTTATTAATACCTCAAAATTCTGTTACTCTTACCCAAGAATTCATATCAGACACCTATGTTCATAGCCGTTATAACCCAAAAGAGCCCAAAGAGGTCAACGTCTCTAAGGCAAAATCTATAAATTTTAGATTGCAACTAGCATAAAAACACAACTGCGATAATCATTTTAAAATTTCAACACAATTTAAAGTTACTACTGAAACTTTAAAACTCAAACATTTAGTAACTTAACATCCTATGGTCAGGCCAATTTATTCATTCTGATCAGATCATCCAATCTTCACAATAATCAGTCTAACGCCTAAGGACTTTACTATTCAAACAACCCTGGGCAAAACCACAAGGGTTCCTCCTTTCATAATTTCATAACCGTACTACTTCAATATTGGAATCTATTCGCGATTTACCCGAATAGTAAGGAAAGGAAGGGGAGGAGAAAGGGAAGGGTCTCACTACCAATTTTTATCCAATCAAAGTGAGGAAAACAGTAAATCAGGTAAAGGCAAGTGTACCTCAGACGTTATTCTTTATTTTTGCTGCTTTTTAATATCTCTAAATTGGTATTTATGTTCTAAACTCCTCTTTCTCCATGTTTAATGTAAATGAAGGATGTTTCTCCTAATTTTTCAGATAGATTTCATGTTTACCTATATGTACTGCAATATGTAGCTTCAATTTCATGAATAAACATGTATTTAGTGTTCAATTTAAGTCTGAAAGGTTATTGCAAAACCCCAGCTCAAAAATTTGGAAATTTTTGGTTCAAATGCATGAATTTGTATGTGTATTTGGATTTGTGGCATTGATTTCATGAATAAACTTATGTTTGGTGTTCAATTTAAGTTTAAAATTTTGTGTGAAACGCTAGAACGAAAATCGGAAAATTTTGGTGTTTAAAATCTTTAAATCTTGATATGTGAAGATTAATTTGTGAAAGGTTATTGCTCAAGCTTTGATTTTTATCTGAAAAATTTACATGAAACTGTATTGCTAAATTACTGTAAATTTCTAAACTAATTGAAGGGTTATCTAAAAGAGTTTGACTTACTGTTGAGGCATGATAAGTAAAGAATGTAGGAATATGTGCAAGAATCTCTTTAGTTGAGTGTTTCAGTTGAGTATTTCAGTTAAGTATTTTAATCAAGTGTTTCAGTTAAGTAAATTAATAATAAAAGGGGACCTAGGACTATTATTTAGTCAGGTTAGGTTCTCCGACATACTTTAGAACGTTATGGTGATAATCGATGATAACTTTGTCCATGAAATTATATGTGGTTTGCCCTTCTTCAAGGCAATAACCAAGATGGTAGAATTTTTTTGTCTGACTTGCTTTCACTGGGTAATTCGGTACTGATCCCACGAGAAGGGATATTTCTGTTTTATTTCTGGACTTGATTGTGTGCGTAACATAATCTATCCTCGATTATTTGCCCCCTCGGCTAGTAGAGTCTACTAGTTTGGTCTTTCAGATGTAAAGTCAGATTTTCAAAATATACAAAGTTTAATATTGGTTTCTGATTTCTGATATCTGTTATACTGAATTATGATTTTTGAAGCATGTTTTACGTAATTGTGCTATCTTCTGTTTTCATATATTTCTCTGTTCTTCAGATATTTCCATGTCTCTGCTTATTTATATTTATATTCTTCACGAAAGTATTATATTTGCATTTTTTACTGTACCTTGTTGGATTTTAGCTCACTTTTTTATTTTTTTCTCCAGATGAGACTGTAGAGTTGATACCAGACGAATAAGAGTAGATAAAGCCTAGTCAAAAAGATATTTTGGGAGCTTCAAAGCCTATTTTGGGAGCCTAATTAGCTTGAATATAATTACCTAAATTTTGTGGATGGATATTGTATATGTATGTCATAGTATGTTACAAAATTTGTTAGAATAGTATGTATGCTTCCGTAGGTTCATATTATGGTCATAGTTCTGCTTCTGCTATCTGCTTTTGAATTCAGTACAGGTCCTAGCAGGTATCTTTTATCTGAATTTTGGTATAGTGGATAGGATGTGTTGGTCTTGAAGTCATGGATGAATATGGCATCTTGTTGATCCTGTATTTGTGAAATGAAATAATTTAAAAGTTATTTATCTGTATATTATCCTTATTGTGAAAAATACTGGTTGTTTGTATTGGATTTTTATCTAGTTTTAGGCGAGATTCTATCCAATTTTCTATAGATATTTATATTATTTTATTCTAGGCATTAGTTATTTGTTGTTGACTGAGGATAAAAAAAAATCCATTCCATTACAGCTGGTATTGGAGAAATGAGATGTCTTAGAATTGATCAATCATAAAGCGAAAATATAGGCTTAAGTTTTAGTAGGGATAAGTTGAGGGTAGTTAGGATTAAATAGGATGTTTAGGAGTTAACATTTAGACTAACCCTAAATTTTATTGAATTGTTGGTAACCCCTCCCTCTAAACTGCTTCCTTAAGGTTTATTAATGTGGTGATTATTTTTAGTTATAGGATATAAGATGACTAGTGAAAGAGGTAGAAGAAATAACCGCAGGGGTGCTAGTCTTCTCACAATTGAGAAGCCGAATACGTGAACTTGTTGGGGAGGATGACAAATGTGGTTCAGTCAATAGAGCAACACCATATGGCTCTGGTCCCTGCACCTGAGCTAGTTCTAGTAAATCCTACTCTGACTACGTACGATTGGTTCACGATGGAGAGAGTGCTTGACTTTCTAGGTGAACTTGATCCGATGAAGGCGAATATCTGGATCCAGAGGATGAAGAAGATTTTCGAGGTTATTCAGTATTCTCACCGAGAAATGGTCATGTTTGCAGAATATAAGTTGGAGGGGGGGCCGATAGTTGGTGGGCCATGAAAAAGAGGGCGTTAGGTGTGCCTAATGAAGAGATTATATAGAAAATGTTTGAAGGAGCTTTTATGAAAAAGTATTACCCGTCCAGTCTTTAGGATAAGGAGCAAGAATTTATGCGACTCTGGTAAAGAAACCTGACTGTAGCAGAGTATGACGCGAGATTTACTGAGTTGTCTCGTTATTCGCCATATTTTATGGATGATGAATTGAGAAAAGCAAAGAAATTTCAGCAAGAATTGAAAGATGATATCAGAAGGCAATTTTCAACTCACAAGCTCCAAACGTATGCTGATATTTTGAATCGAGCCTTGATTTATGAGGAGGAACTGGAGACACAAAAGTTCTTCGCTAAGAGAACCGCAGGCTGGGAAGGCTATTGCACGGGATCTAATGTGGGATCCTCTAAGAATGCAAAGACAGTGGCAAAGGAGAAGAGTATCACTAGAGTTGAGTCAACAACTGGTTCTCAGGGGTCCGCGGCTGACTGTAATATTTGTGGGAAGAACTATGCAAGGCATCCTTATTGCAAGGTGACGGGTGCTTGCTTTAAATGTGGACAACAGGGCTACCAGATTAAAGATTGTCCGTTACCCCAGAGATCGAAAGAAAAGAAGCCAACCGTTCTAGCTAAGGCATTTGTGATGACAGTATAAGACCCTGAGGTGTCTCCAAATATTGTGGAATGTACCCTTTCTATTTGTGGAGTTTCAGCTTCTGTATTATTTGATTTGGGGTCCACCCATTCTTTTATTTCTTGTGATTTGCATGTTGTATTGTGTCTACCCCGTAAATTTTAGATTATTTTTTATCTATGTCAACGCCGACTGGAACCTTAGTAGTTACTGATATTGTATATCCGGAATGTGTGGTGGAGCTGAATGAGATATGTATGATGGTAGACTTGTTATTGTTGAATGTCGGTGATTTTAATGTTATCTTGGGGATGGACTGGCTAACTAAATTTCATGCCAATATTGATTGTTTTCTAAAAAGGGTGTGCTTTAATATTTTTGAAATTGAACCCTTTTTCTTTCAATGCATTAGGAAAAAGGAGATGCTAGTATTAATATTTTCTTTGCATGCTATGCACTTGATGAAAAGTAGATGCCATGCTTATCAGCATATGCCAACACCATTTGGAGTCACAGTATGCCGGCTAGAGATATTCTTGTTGTATGTGATTTTGAGGATGTATTTTCAAAGGAGTTGTCTGGGTTACCACTTGACAGGGAGATTGAGTTTGAGATTAAAGGTATTCCAAGTGCTATCTCGATCTCTAAAGCACCTTACTGTATAGCACCCGGTGAGTTAAAGCAATTGAAATTACAGTTGCAGGAATTATTAGACAAGGACTTTATTAGACCGAGTGTATCTCCATGGAGTGCACTGGTACTATTTGTGAGAAAAAAAGATAGGTCCTTGCGGTTATGTGTGGATTATCATGAACGAAATAAAATCACTATTAAGAATAAATATCCATTGTCGCATATTGATAATTTGTTTGATCAATTACAAAGATCTCAAATATTTTCAAAGATTGATTTGAAGTTTGAATATCACCAGTTGAGGATTAATCCAGAAGATGTGGCCAAGACTGCTTTTTAGACGAGGTATGGCCACTACGAATTTCTTGTGATGCCATTTGGTCTTACAAATACTCCTGCTGCTTTTATGGATCTTATGAAATGGGTGTTCCGGCCATATCTGAATATATTTGTTGTGGAATTTATTGATGACAATCTGATATATTCTAAGAGTCATAAGGAGCATGAGATTCATTTGCGGATTATTTTTCAAGTACTTTATGAGGAAAAGCTATATGCTAAGTTGAATAAATGTGAGTTTTGGCTACAAGATGTGATATTTTTAGGGTATGTGATTTCAGACAGTGGTATTTCTATAGATCCAAAGAAGATAGAGGTCATTACAAATTAGAGAAGGTCTATGTCTGTGACTGAAGTTCGGAGCTTTCTTGGCATGGCGGGATATTACAAGTGTTTTGTAGAGAACTTTTCGCAGATTGCTATGCCAATAACTTAGCTAACGAAGGAGGTAAAGTTTGATTGGATCGAAAAATATTATCAGAGTTTTCAGGAGTTGAAGGGCTATTTAACTACTGCTCCAGTGTTAACTATTCCGGAAGGTTCAGGTAGCTTTAAGGTATATTGTGACGCCTCTAAGGTAGGTTTGGGTTGTGTATTGATGAAGCATTGCAAGGTAGTAGTTTCTGGGTCAAGATAACTAAAGGTGCATGAGAAGAACTATCCAATTCATGATCTAGAATTAGCCGCAGTTGTGTTTGCTTTGAAAATTTGGAGACGCTACCTTTATGAAGAAACATTCATGCCTATTCGAACCATAAAAGTTTGAAATATTTATTATCACAGAAGGAGCTTAATATGAGGCAAAGGAGATGGCTGGATTTTCTAAAGGATTATAACTGTGAGATGCAGTATAAGCTAGGGAAGGCATTAGTTGCCAATGCTTTGAGCCGCCGAGCATGTTTTGTGGCAAGTTTTCAGATAAAACAAATAGAAATGTTAGATTATCTGAAACAATGTGATATTTAGTGGTATGTTTGGAGTGATCGGATGCTTTTATCGTACCTTGAAATTCAACTGGAGGTGCTTAACGAGGTTAACGAAAAACAAGTGAATGACTCGTTCCTTATGGATATTGCGGGTGATTTGAATAAAGACTCCCGAGTTAACTTTAATATCCGGATGGATGGAGTATTGAGGTTCAAAGATCGATTGTGTATACCGGATGATAAGGAGTTGAAGGAGAAGATCTTGAGGGAAGCTCACCGTCTCGGTATATAATCCGTCCGGGGACAAATAAAATGTATCAGAATTTAAAGAAAATCTTTTGGTGGAGGAATATGAAACGGGATATTATGGCTAATGTAGAGAAATGCCTCGTGTGCCAATAACTTAAAACTAAAAGGAAAAAGCCATTTGGGTTATTACAACCGATGTCGATTTTGAGTTGAAAATGGGAAGATATTACTATGGATTTTGTATTAGGCTTATCGAGGACTCCCAAGAATCACGATGCCATTTGGGTTATCATTGATCGACTGATGAAATCGGCCCATTTCTTAGTGATCAGGATGACATACTCTCATGACAGATTGGCCCAATTGTATGTGAACAAAATTATTAGGCTTCACAGTATGCCCGCTTCGATTGTGTCTGATAGAGACCCCCGCTTTGTTTCAAGATTTTGGGAGAGTTTGCATAAGGAGTTGGAGACGAAATTGAAGTTCATACTGCATATCATCCCCGAACTAATGGTCAATCAGAGTGTACAATCCAAATCCTAGAGGATATGTTAAGGGCTTCAGTGTTAGACATGAAGGGGACTTGGGATAGTTATCTGGCGCTAGGAGAATTCGCCTATAATAATAGTTATCAGGCGAGTATAGGCATAGAACCTTTTGAGATGCTATTTGGGAGAAAGTACAGATTGCCGATTCATTGGGAGGAGACAGGAGACAAGCGAATTTTAGGTCCCAAAATTGTTAAGGAAATGGCGGAAAAGATTAGATTGATCCATGAAAACTTGTAGGTTGCCTAGAGTAGACAAAAGAGTTATGCAGACCGGAGGACGAAATTAAAGTTTGAGGTGGGTGACTATATCTTTTTTAAGGTGTCACCGTCTAAAGCAACGTTCAAATTTGGGCTGAAAGGAAAACTGAAACTACAATTTATTGGCCCATTTGAGATTTTGGAGAGGATTGGGGATGTGGCTTACAGATTGGCATTGCCACCTAGTTTGGCAAATGTCCACGATATATTTCACGTGTAAATACTTTGAAAGTATGTTCACGACCTCACACATGTCGTCGAGTACGAGCCCTTGACAATTGACAGGGATTTGTCTTATGTTGAGGGGCCGGCACGAATTCTGGATCAGAAGGAGCAGGTACTGCATACAAAGACAATTCCCTCAGTGAAAATTTTTGTGGAAGAATCATTCACTTGAGGAAGTAGCATGGGAGGGTGAGGAGGAGATCCGAGGCAAATACCCTTATTCTCTTGAGGTATGTAACTTTATTTAATTTTGAAGATGAAATTCCTATAAGTGAGAGAGAGTTGTGAGGTTCTGAACCCAAAATATGATAATTTAAAAGTAATTAAAATAATAATAATCAAGATGAGGTAAAATATACTTGGAAGAATGAGTTTCAGAAGTAAAATTGGGCTGTGGTATGCTGATCTGCTACACAGCAGCACGACACCTACTGCACACTCAAGCGCGGTAGCAGGCGCCAAAAACCAGCGGAGCCCCGTTTGCTGCTTGTCTGAGGCGCTCAAGCGAGGCCTCGACAGCGACCCAATGCTCACTGCGAGCTCGCTAGGCACTCGAGCGCACGCCCGATTTTATTTCAACGACCTGATTCAGTTTTGTTTAAAAAGGGAAGGAGAGATAAGTTAAGGCCACGAGCGCAGAAGCATTAAAGGAGGAAAGGAATGGGAGGAAAAGGGAATGGTCTCTCTACCAATTGTCATCTGATCAAAGTGAGGAAATTGGCAAATCGGGTGAAGGCAAGTGTACCTTTGACGTTATTCTTCGTTTTTACCGCTTTTTAATATCTCTAAATTGGTATTTATACTTTAAACTCTTCTTTCTCCATGTTTAATGTAAATGAAGGATATTTTTCTTAATTGTTTGGATAGATTTCATATTTACCCATATGTATTGCAATATATAGCTTCGATTTCATGAATAAACATGTATTTAGTGTCCAATTTAAGTCCGAAAAGTTATTACGAAACCCTAGCTTGAAAATTTGGGGATTTTTGGTTCAAATACTTGAATTTGTATATATATTTGGATTTGTGGCATTGATTTCATGAATAAACATGTATTTGGTGTTCAATTTAAGTCCGAAAATTTTGTGTGAAACCCTAGAACGAAAATTTAAAAATTTTGGTGTTTAAAATCCTTAAATCTTGATATGTGAAGGTTAATTTGTGAAAGGTTATTGCTCAAGTTTTGATTTTTATCTGAAAAATTTATATGGAATTGTACTGTTAAGTTACTGTGAATTTTTGAACTAACTGAAGGGTTATTTGAAAGAGTTTGACTTGCCATTGAGGCATGATAAGTAAAGAATGTAAGAATGAGCAAGAATCCCTTCAGTTGAATATTTCAATTGAGTATTTCAATTAAGTATTTCAATCAAATATTTCAGTTAAGTAAATTAATAAGAAAAGGGGACCTAGGACTATTATTTAGTCAGGTTAGGTTCTCTGACATGCCTTAGAACGTTATAGTAATAATCGAGGATAATTCCGTCCATGGAGTTATATTTAGTCCATCCTTCCTCAGGGCATTAACCTAGAGGATAGAAATTATCTAACCCACTTTCGTGGCGATAATCTGGTACCAATCCCGCGAGAAGGAATATTTCTATTCTATTTTTGGCTTTGATTGTGTGCGTAATACGATCTATCCTTGATTATTCATCCCCTTGACTAGTAGGGTCTACTAGTTTGGTCATTTGGATAGTAAAGTTGGATTTTCAGAATTTACAAAGTTTAATATTGGTTTTTAATTTCTAATACCTAGTATACTGAATTATGATTTTTGAAACATGTTTTACGTAATTGTGTTGTCTTTTATTTTCATGTATTTCTCTATTCTTTGGATATTTTCATGTTTCTACTTATTTGTACTTATATTCTGTATGAAAGTGTTATATTTGCATGTTTTTACTGTACAATGCTAGGTTTCGGCTTACTTTTTTATTTTTTATTCCTCCAAATGAGATCGTAGAGTTGATGCCAAACGAACAGAAATAGATAAAGCCTAATCAAGAAGATATTTTGGGAGTTTAAAAGCCTATTTTGGGAGCCTAGTTAGCTTGAATGTAATTACCTAAATTTTATGGATGGATATTGTATATGTAAGTCATAGTATGTTACAAATTTTGTTAGAATAGTATGTATGCTTCCGCAGTTCATATTATGGTCATAATTCAGCTTCCGCTATCTGCTTTTGAATTCAGTACAGGTCCTAGCAAGCATCTCTTATCTGAATTTTTGTATAGTGGATAGGATGTGTTGGTCTTGAAGCCATGGATGAATATGGCATCTTGTTAATCCTATGTTTGTGAAATGAAAAAATTTGGAAGTTATTTATCTGTATGTTGTCCTGGTTATAAAAAATATAGGTTGTTTGTATTGAATTTTTGTCCTGTTTTATGGGAGATTTTATCCAATTTTTTACATATATTTATATTATTTTATTCTGGGCATTAGTTATTTGTTATTGACGGAGGATAAAAAAAATACGTTCCGTCACATAACCAAATACGATTTATATGGCCCTAATTTAAAACATTGATTTTTGAGAAAAATCAGGTAGAGCTTCTTCTAAAACTGGATAAAAGCCTTACATGCAACCTAAATAAATAAACTTGTACAAGACATATACATAATAGACTCCAACATTTCAACCACATTATACGCACTGGATCCCATCCATATGCCATTTTATCCATGTCTCCAACATAGTATCTCAACCACTATATTGGATAAAAAGAGATGCCTTCTAGAAACTTATACAAAACTCATCATTATACCTACGGAAGCATTCTAAGTCGATAAATAAACTGTGGAAACATAACAATGATCCATAATAATTAAACAATAACCCATATCAAAATTTAATACATAACATTAAACTTAATCAACTAATTACAAAGCATTATATCCACAACATTTTAGATACTAGGTTCTCGATGTCCAACAACCTCCTTAGCAGGTCCCTCTTCTTACTCTATCTAATCGGATGTCAGCTCATAGATCTCATCAGGAAGGAAGAAGAATTAAGGGTGAGTTAACAGCTCAACAAGTGCATCATAAATAAACAGTAAATAATATAGACAAGATTAAGCAAAAGAAGAATGTAAGAGTATGAAGGAGATGCATGAATATAAACTTGATTAGATATGCTTGGGATGTAATTAACTTCTTTCTTTTATTATTATTTTCTTTATAATGTAATTTAAGCATAATTATTCATCTTTGTGGACCTGAACTAGTAGATCCTACCATCCAAAGAAGGAAATGATCGATGATAGATTGTATTTACTCCACACAATCAAAGGCCAAAAGTTTAAAAGTTCTCATTCTCTAAAATCTCCACCTCGAGGGCAGGATCATCCAAAATTTCTATCCTCCAAAATTAACACCCCGAGGAAGGATGGTCTACATATCACTCTATGGACGGAGCTATCCTCAATCACCACTGTAACGTTCTAAGGCTTGTCAGGAGTATCACTTGCTACAACAAGTGGCCAGGACAAATCTTTGAGTCTCCACCATCATACTAGTGACATGCTTGAGGATGTTACTCTTCGAAATATGAATTTGTGGTCCTAATTTAATGATTTCTTATTCTTTTGGAGGAAGATCCACCAAACGTCTTTTACAAATATCTCCATCTAGGAGAACAAATCTATCATATACCCAAATTGTGGAATTTCCCTCCAATTGTTTGTATATTTATTATCTTGCTTGCGAATTTAAGTCTTTTTACAATTTTGCTCATGTACGAATATCATATGTACAGAGAAGATTTAGAATTCATACCATTGAAGAGCAGATTGACTTTAAGGGCTTTAGGATACAAAATCCCCTCACAACCGCACATGTTGAAGCTTTCGGATTATTCAATCGAACTTATACAAATATACATATTGCTTAATCAACATTTAAGCATGGAAAATTATGCAAATTATCAATCAATGTCCTTAGATGAACAGTACTCACGTGAACAGTGTACATGAATAGTGTCTAGTTACACATAATCGGTTAATTTTTAAAATTTTGAACATCCAATGGGTAATTTATCAAATTCATGGCATGGATATTCATCATCCGAAGTCAATCGATGCATTATAACCCAATTTAATTCATTAACGGGGTCCGGGCATGGGTTTGGGTCTCCTGGAATGAAATCCCACATAAAATCACAAATTGGGATACTCAATCGATAAATTAACATGACTAAGTCATAGGTAATCATATCCTAGACCCAAATTAAACTAGGGCCCCAAAATTCGTGGGTAACATGTCCGGGTGCAGGGTTAGGGTTTCCTTTGTCCAAAAACCTAACAAATCTACAAAGTTGGGTACAGAATCTACATATATGCATGCTTAGGTCTTAGAAATTATAAGACATAAATTTAACCAGGTATCGGAACGAGAATATCGGAAGAAAATAAGACAAAAGTACGAAAAAATAAAACATAATAGTATGAGTGTACTTACCTCGATCCAGTCTATTACCTTTCTAACTAGCTCTCGAACGAATTTGGACTAATGGGCTTCGATCTCCTCCTCCTCTCTTTGGTATTCGTCCTCTCTCTCTCTCTAATTGAGTGCTAATCGAGCGCCAAAAGGGCCACGCTCGAGCTCTCATCGAGCGCCCTTTAGGCTATCGATTCTACTAAATGCACCTGGGTGATGCCTCTGGCACTGCTTAGGCGGACCCATTTTGCCAAATGCACCTAGCTTGCACCTCAGGTGCCAGTTGGGCGCCAAGCCCATTTACCCTATTTTTCTTCCAATTTTAATTTTTTACATTTTCTAAGCCTAATTATTGATCATTGATAATCCAATTATCTCCTAATCACCATATTTCAGGACCGGGACCTCACAGATTTAGACTCGTGGGCTTCGATCTGCTCCTTCTCTCTCTAGCTCTTCGTTCTCTCTCTCTCTCTAAACCAAAAAATTGACCGAAAATGCATGGGAGAAAACCTTCATGCACTTTTATATGCATAATGGCTCTCGAGCGCTGCTCGAGCACTCATCAGGTGCTATGACACCCAAAGGGCCACGCTCAAGCGCTCATCGGATAAGCATGGAGCGTGCCATTCTAGTTTTCGTGCCTCGGACGCACCCTAGGCTATTTTTCGGCACCGGGTTCTATTTTTCCCCCCTAAGTGGCACCCCGGTCACTGGTCAGGCGCAGGTCAGGCTCGCATCAAACCTTCAGCAAGCCTACTTCATTTTTTCACCATCCGAGACCTGTTTTGACCATTTTAACCCAATTTTTTACATCTTTTAACCCTAATTTTGATTATATAATTTTAATAAACCATGATTATAGTAATTTAAAACTTAGAATCTTATTTACGGATTAACATTTCATGATTTATAATTTTGATTTCTGATTTTACTAATTTCGGATATTTGGGCTTTTTAAACTAGTTCCTCTCACACTCTTTGACCTCAATTCACCTACTTTAACTTAATTACCTCTAAATTACTATATTTTAGAATCTAAAACCTCACCACTCATATTTACCACATCGTGAAAATCGGCACCTTATAGACATGAGTGTTCCGTCTTATACCTGTGGTGTCTCACGCCAGAAGTGGCTGAGTACACACTGGAAGAGGTATACATCGGCGTTTGTGGGTCCCATATTGTAGGAAAGAACCTTGCTTTCAAACTTATGAGATAAGGTTATTATTTGCCTACCATGAAGTATGATACCATGGATTTCGTACGCAAATGTAAGAATTTCTATATTCATGGGAACCTCACCCATTAGCCACATACAGAGCTTCGAGCTCTGTAGTCGCCCTGAATATTCACACAATGGGTGCTCGACATGCTCAGACCCCTTCTAGTTACGTCCTAAGGAAGTTTGTGATTGTCGAAATTGACTATTTCACAAGGTAGGTTGAGGCCATTTCACTGGCTCATATTACTAAATAGAATGTAACAGTGTTAGTCTGTCAGAGTATCATGTGTAGATTTGGCATCCCCGAAATCATATTGACTGACAATAGGACCTAGTTCACTAGTAAGTGGTTCAAAAAATATTGTGCTAATTTGAGGATAAAGTTGATCCGCACCTCCATTACCTACCCGCAAACCAACGGACAAGTAGAGGTTACCAACCACACACTACTGTATGGTCTAAAGATGAAGTTTCAAGTGCTGGGGGCTCATGGGTGGATAAGCTGCCATATGTCTTATGATCGTATAGGATGATGACAAGATAACCAACCCGAGAGACACCCTTTAGCCAATGCTATAGGATCGAGGCTGCCATACCAATAGAGGTCAGACTGTCTAATCTCTGGATTGAATGTTTTGACTAGCTTAACAGTTCACAAAGATTCAGAAAAAACCTTAACCTACTTGAAGAAATTCGAGACATTACACGATTGCGGATGATAGCTTATTAGCAAATGATCGGTAAATATTATAACATGAAGATGAGAGCGTGCCAGTTTGAAGTAAAAGACTTAGTGCTACAGAGCATTGAAACCACTAGTAAGAGTATCGACCAGAACAAGCCCTCACCTAATTGGGAGGAGCCATTCCTAATCTCAGTGATTTTTTAAAAGGGGGTATACAAGTTACGCACACAGAATGACAAACTGGTCCCTTAGACTTAGAATGTCTCTCACTTCAAAAATATTATCAATGAATAAACATGTGGTTAGGTAAGATTAGTTTGCATAATTTTGGGTGCTTATAAAATTTGTTATATTTTATTAATAAAATAAATATTTATTATTTGTTTATATGAGTGCTTGTTTGACATTTTATAACATTGCTCAACCTAAGCTACTCCTAAGTTAAGTGAGATCCATTCACCTACCTCTCAAGCCACACTTGATGGTCAATAAAACTCGATCATGTTATTGAGTGGTCCTAATGAGGTTATATTGTAAAACTTGGTCACGGAACTAAACGACCATCATAAGGTCGAAGACTAAAAAACTTAGGGAGCTTTCTTAAAGTACAAATGTAAAGACTTTCAATTAAAAGAATATAGTATCATCAACTAACCATGGTCTAAAAAACTTAAGTGAGACATTAGAACTCCGATACCCTCTGGTATATCCGAGCAATAGAAGCCATGCGTAGACGACGACTTAAGTCATCTTAAGAGCCAGACATTTAAGTATATAATGTCCGACAAACTTATATAT
>JAODPA010133361.1:0-16604 GCA_025585075.1 Nepenthes mirabilis
AATCTAAAAATTCAAATCGATACCCAGACAACCAAATGGGCGTACCTGTGCGCCAGTCCAATAAGTCAAAATATCCTCCAAAATTTTTATAATATTTAATCTTAAAATAAACAAATCCAATTAAATCAAATAAAAATATTCAAAATATTACAACTAACATCTTCCTTTTGTACTCATAAATCTCACAGCCTCATCTATACATTGTCCTAGAAAGTATATTCTCTCTAATACCTTGTCAACCTCACCGTAGCTTATTGATTTATAGTCCCAAAGCTCACAAAACATGACACAAATATACAATCTTAATTGAAAACTTTTCAATCTTGGAGACGCAGCTATAGGCATTTTCTGCATGGAGGAAATCTTTCACGATCAGAATCCAAGTCTAGCAACTGCTTTTCTTTGTCAGCCATTACCTTCGCCCTGCAATCTTTATACCACAGTCAATTCTTCGCTGTCCAAACTGCCAGATTTCTTAATCTGCAGCTGAATCAACTTAGCAATTGCAGCTATCTATGATACTGGTTGTATGGAAAAATTAAATTCGTATGCACACACGCAAATGGAAGCTAGCCCAAAATGAATAAAAAAGTTGCTCACACAGCATATTAAAATTAACGAGGGATAGTTGACACAGCGTACTCAACGAATGAGACGAGATCAGCTGGCATTGTCAAAGAAGACCATCGACGATTCACAGCCAAAAAAACTCACTCAAACCCCTCTCCTTTGTTTGAGTTTAACCCGTTGTTGAGACCCTGCTGCTTTTCACTTTGCACGCATGCCATACAACGATCCCCTGAACTTTTCCATTGTCACTCTCTAACCCTCATATCCTCACAGTCCTTGCATATTTATTACATAAAAGAACCCACAAAAATTTTCCCTACTAAATTTTCAGATAGGCAAAGTCACAAAGGAAAATGACCGTTCCAGCCAACACCACATTAGTAATTTATTTTGAAACTATAAAATACTCATATTTTATATAAGTACTTTTGAGGTTTTATAGTGATGCGTCCCTAGGTCCGGTTTCTTATACGGATCAGGGAGCATTCGGATTCGTCAGTTGGGTCAGATCACAAACGGGTCCGGTCTCTGCGTCTCACAACCTAAACTCTGTGCACCACAAATTACAAACAAGAGGTTAGAGGACGGCGGGAGATTGTCCCACCGTAGATATTTCGACACTCAAGTCAAAAATCTTTCCCAGTGAACGGAAGGAAGCACGCATGGATGTAAATGTAATAAGAATGCAAAGATGCAGGGATGAGGGGAGTGTATGGGACGTTTGAAGGAGACTTGGGCTCCATGGATTGCACCGCTATGAGTGGCTCACTATCACTACCGTAGGGAGGCAGTGGCACTAGGGAAGAGAGCCATTTCTTTCTCCTCGAAGCCTTGTGCGCTAGGCGAAGGATCGAATGCTTGATCTTAGGTCAGTGCTTAGGATCTTTTAGGGAAGTTGGAATCGGATCAAGATCCCTCTCTCTGTTGCAGGAGAGAGCATTTGTAGGTGCCTCAAGGGAGGATTTGGGAGCTGAAATCTTCGACAAGTAGCTTGTTGGGATTCGCCAATAGCTGCATGCTGGTGGTGGCCAGTGGTATCAGTTGTCACCTTGTAGAGACGAGAAGGTCGTTGTCGAGCATGGCCAACGTAGGCCTATTGAATTTGCTCAGATTGGCTGAGTGGCTGTTGGGAAGGCATGCGCTATGGCTTGTCAGCGTTGATCTCATCTCCCATTAGCTGACATAGCGCTATGCGCTATGGCTGAGTGTCTCCTGTGCCGGCCACCTACAGTTGCCTCTATAGGGGCGCGCTCGCGTTGATTGGCTGCACATCTAAGGCACCAAGTGGGCCATGTTTCTGGATCTCCTGGGGCATTGTTACTGGGCTAGACCCTTCTGTTGGTCGGACCCTCCTTCTTTCAGTTGAGCCTCACTGGTTCTAGCCCAGATTCATATTGGACCCACACTAGCCCCCATTCCTGGGGACGGCCAATTTTTGAGGCCTGGCATGTCAAAGGTTGGTCCCATTATCTTTTTGCACGGGTTTCCTTGAGATGCACTGGTCTTCATCTCTCAGGGATTTTGTTTCTTTCCCATTCAAATAAACAACCTTTCAAAGGCATCGCAGGGATTTAATACTCTGTTGGGAAAGATTCGTCACTGGGAATCTGCTCCGTATTAATGGCTTTTCTGTTTTTCGATTGACGGCTATTGGGTAGTGCTCCTTTTTGGGAGCTCGTCGAGCCTTTGTGCGGCTATAAATTGATGGGTTCCCAGGTTGGGTGATTCACACTTAGCCCTTTTTGAGTGAAGCAATGTGGAGTCTTTGGCTTGTCTTGCGCCCTATGGAGTTTCGCAAAGGAATCAGATAGATCTGCAAGAGATTTGCAGCCGTTGTTGAAGCCTATTGTCACGCCTTTCTCGTGGGTGCTTCCTCATTGAAACGATGGTGGCTTGGCCATTCTGCAGTTGTCATATGCCTTCTCTCTAACTAGCTAGGGTTCTCAGCCACAGAAGGAGCGTTGCGAGGCCGGCATGCTGATTTGCGGGATTTTGTTCCCTTGAAAGCATGCCGTTGCCATCTCTTACGGCGGCTGACCGTTCATATATGCTGCTTGAAGAGGGAGTGAGTCCTAGAGTTCCATTGGGACGTAGGCGAATGAGTCGCGGCCCAGGTGGGACTCCTGATGGATGCCTTTCATTGACTATGGCGAAACGTGTCTCGCCAGAAATGTGGGATTGGTGTCCACTCTACCCGTCCGAGAGTGGAATTGGCTCTAGGGTTGATGCCTCTAAAGGAGGTGATGTGCAACTATACACCAGACCAATCTTTCCCATGGTGTTGTTATTCTATTGCTTCTTATATTTTGCTTTATTTTTTATTTTTTTGTATTTTTGGTGATGCAAGCCTTGTATTCTATAAAAAACACTTTCAATAATGAATAAAAGTGTTAATTTCTTCCTCTTATCTCTTGTGTCATCGAATTTGCTTTTTACTACTTCGCTTGGTATGACTTAAGGGTCGTAGGGCCCTCTCACTGCTATACATGCTTGATTGCTTGCTCATTTTGAATGCCCAGTGGCTTTTGGTCTCTCTTGCTAGTACTCATCCCTCGAGTTTGTGCTTGGACGGTCGGCAGGATGGTTTGGCAGGAACCGCTTGCAAGTTGTCACTGTCCGTATCCTATCTTGATTGGCTAATCGATGCTAAAGGAGGGCGCACCAATCAGATCTCATCTGCATTTAATGAGTAGAAAATTGCAGAGCCATCGCGTCATAATTGCCATTCTTGAAAAGGTGCGATGCTTCAGGGTGTCACCACGTGGAGGGATTTTGTTGGGTGGCGGAATGCCCTTCCCTAATTAAACGACACCGTCTCCTTGGGGAAGTTTTGGCTATTTAAGCGCCAAGGACTTCTCCAATTTGGGCATCCATTTGCTGTTGTGAGGCGCAAAATCTTAGCCTATGGTTGTTCCCTCCTTTCTTTCATTGTAGCCACACTAATGGCAAACGAGGTGCATGACGTCGTTCCAAGACCATTGGTAGGGTTGTCTTCCTCTTCAGGGTCTGATCCCTCTACCAAGGAGTCACAATGGAGAGAGCAAGGGTTGAGAGGCCACGACGAGGTGGAGCTTGCCGCAACAGCATCAGAAAGTTACCACTCAGAGCCTTCAGTCATTGGGCCGACGAGATCCTTGAGAGCATCACCGAACTTTGAATTCAAAGGGGCGTATAATTCCTCTCAGCGCCGAGGACTTGAGGGAGCTGGTCAGCCGTTTCGCCATGCCCAGTTGGCAGTTGAGGGTATTGAGGCCCGGGTGTAGGTCGTTGTTGTTGAAATTGAATGGATTTGGGCGCGAGCGGCTCACTTTGAGAAAGCATGGTCGGAGGCGGAGGCAAGGGCATCACAGCTGACTGTCATCAATTCGCAAGCCCAAAGACAGATCGCTGCTCTTTAAGAGGAACTTGAGCAGTGCTGGGTGCGACTCAAGGAAGAGCAAGTTGTTCATGCGCGATTGGAAGCTAAGCTGAGGTCGAGAATCCAATTGGAAGAGCTGGCTCCCATGCTACAAGGAAGGTTCCAGAAAGGCATTCGGCTCAGCCGGAGGATAGCTTCGCTGGCGGTGCCTAGCTTTCGTGTGTGCCTCTTGGACTCTCAGAATGTTGGCGCCCGGACACGCTCAGAGTTGACCGAGTTCATGACTCCCAATCTTGCCAAGCCTGGAGGGAATAGATAGTTGTATTTTGTTACCACTAGTCGAGTTTCCCTATAAAGAAACTTTATTGGTTAAATTCCTTAATAAAATTTCTTATGGGTAAAGCAATTTATCTGTTGTAGTTTATTGCGTTTGGATGACTCATTTTGTCGTTCCAGCCTAAATTTCGGAAGGGCTACCGTTGTCATTTTCAATAGCTAATATCTTCACATTAACTGTGTGGTGTGACAGTTGGAATTTGGCAGGTGGCTGTAGTGTGAGTGAGGGTGGCAATCTGTCAAGTGCCTTGATGGGCTACCTTGGATAGACGTACGCACTCTGCTGAGGGGACGTGTGTTATAGGGGACGTGTGTTATGGCCATCATTCGAGGTGACTTCGGCATTTTCCTGCGCAACGCCGCTTGGCCTTTCCTTGTGTTGCCTATTTAAGCGACGCTTCCTTGCGCCTTTTACACTTTGGTGATTGTCTGGTTCGAGTATCCATGGTTAAGAAGAAAAGCTCTCATTGTTCCTCCATTTGTCAGAAAGTGATCGACAACAAGTCAGTCCTTTCGGCAAGCACCATTGCCACTTTGAGGGTTGATTACCATATTCCAAATGACTGGGCCCACCTCCTTCCTTGTGAGGGGGTAGAGCTAATGCGCCCCCCGAGGGCTTCATCACTGTGTATGAGCACCACCTAAAGGGTGGACTTCGCTTCCCCATGGGGCTAGACCTCTATGGCATCTTCGAGGCGCTCAATATCCCTACAGCACAGCTTCACCCTAACACCATCCTCTATCTGGTGTCCATGTGCGTCTTCATTAGAATTCATGGTGGTGGGTTTGGCTCGCACTCGATAAAGGTGATTTTTTGCTTTGTCCAATCGGAGGATTGGCTTTTGATGTCTTCTCGCAAAGGTTTCAGATTCCGGGGCACGAACCCCAACTCAGTGAAAAACTAAAAGAACCACTTTTTCTTCCTAGCGCACCCTCCAGAGTGGGAGATTTCCCGTGAGTGGGGTCCTGTGAGCGAGTTCTTCCCAAAAAGCGTCAACAATGAGGAAGTGAAGTAGGAGAAAGATCTGATCAATCACATCCATGCTTAGATAGAGACGTTCACCACTCAGGGGGTTTTACTTGACCTCTGAGATTTTCGCAACTGTTGGGTGGGAGCATGCGAGTAGCGGTGCAGTGACTGTCGCCCAGAAGAGGAAAGCTAGGGCCCTGGCCATCAGAGAGTCATCAAGAGAGTCGCCCGAGCGGGGTGACTCATCACTGTTGTTAAGCTCCTCTTCTGATGAAGATGTGGCGGCCCTAAAGAGGTTGAGGGGGGTCGGAGGAACTTTTAGCAAGAGGGCCTTGATATTGCCTGTCGCATTTGGTTGATCCGCTGGGTTAGCCCCGATGACGCCTACTGCAGCCATTGTTGCAGCGTAGGAGCTAGAGCTAGAGCCTAACATTGGAGCCCCCGAGCGATCTCCGATTTCGACTGTCGTTTTGACGGGGTACGGTGTCCCCCTGGCTAGGCTTCCATCGGGTGAGGGGTCCACACCAAGTTCCTTGTTCGACGTCGAGGCAGGACCCTCCATAGGTGAGTGGCCAGTTAAGTCCTTTGGAGGGGTGGTCGTGACTAACACCGAGGAGGTAGTGATCTGCTCGACAGAGCTTGTAGAGGTGATTGATCTGGAGCCTACCGCTGTGCCCTTGGATATTCCGAAGGTGGTCGTTGCCCCAGCCAAAGCGTCACCTGAGCCGCTCATCCCTGGTCCTGAGGTTGCTGTTGAGGCCACTACACTAGAGGAGACTTCAGGTGAAGCTGCAGTTGATGAGGCTCTGGTGAGCGGGGCCAAAGGCGTTGTCGAGCGGTGAGAGCCCCCCTGTGTTTTCGATCCTAGATCCACGCTCGGGCTCCCTGGCGCTACAGAGGTGCCCTTTATGGAGGTATGATGTCTTTGTTCATCAAGTTGGGGATTTGTCTGCCAACTCCTTTTATGTGATGTTTCCTGCGTGGTCAAGATTCACGAGCATTTCATCCTTTTTCTCTCTTACAGATCTCAGACATGATTCAGTTTTCCACACCGCTCTTTCTCAATGAAACTAGCGCACTCGCCGGGCTCAAGAAGAGGGTGAACGGGCAGCCGAACAGCGTTGGAAGAGCGAGGTAGCCGTCCTAAAGTAGGAGAACGAACGGCTGAGAGGTGAACTATAGGCTGTTGGGGATCTCATCGTTAGCTTGCTGGATTGGTGCGCCTGATCTAATGCTGGCTTGCGAGTTTGGCTTTCTTCGGAGGAGAGTGCTCGAATTCAGGATGTGAGGTTCTAGGATGGCATATGCCTATGTCGTCGTATAGTTTCCATCGTAGCTCTGGGTGTCTCCGCGGGGATTCTTGACCCTCGCAACGATGGGATCGATGATCGCTCGCACCTGATCGACTTCTCAGAGGAGACAGAACCTTCAAACTCGTAAGGCAGTTGCATTTTGTTCACTTTTTCTGTACATAGCTTTTTAAGAGGAACTCTGTAATCTCCAACTTGAATGTAGAATGCTTTCTTTTCACTTTGCGTTCTTCCTCTCTCTTTTTTTATGATATGGATCTCATCATTGCGTTGGCTAAGATGTATTGCTATCATTGCCAAGGCTCACTTTTGGAGCCTCTTACATTGTGCTTGTCCTTCAGTTGAGGATGTCGTCACATCTCGTACGTAGTGGGATGCTCTGTTTAATGAATCGGACATCGTCACAAGCCTGATGGAGTCTCTCGAGGGATAGTTGGGGTTTGAAGACACAGCAGCTGGATTTCGGGTTTTAGGCCATTGCGCGCACGACACCGTCTTGGTGCCCGACCTTGTTCAGGGCATCGTCACTTTTGTGCGCATGGACCTAGCCCATCAACCATCATTGACTGAGGGTGCTCTCTTCTTCTGAGAAGGTCACCGCATGCCTGCTGTTTAGGCTCCCTAAGGTTTTGATAACCGTTTTGCTAGGAGCTTACAGAGCCCCCTTGCCTACCAGTTCGACCGCATCCAGGCCACTTGGCACAAAGCCAAGATTCTGTTGCTGCTAAGAGCCATCCGGCGCAGAGCCGGAGTCCGAAGTTCAACCACAGGTGGGTCGCTTGGCACAGGGCTGAGGTTTCGCAACTGCTAAGGGCCTTTCATCGCGGAGTCAAAATTTAAAATTCGACCGCATGTGGGCTACTTGGCACAGGGCCAAGGTTTTGCGGCCACTAAAGGCCTTTCGGCATGGAGCCAAAGTTCAAAATTCAACCGCGTGTGGGCCGCTTGGCACGAGGCCATGGTTTTGTGGCTGCTAAGGGCCTTTCGGCACAGAGCTGAAGTTCAAAATTTGAACGCATGTGAGCTGCTTGGTGCAGGGCCAAGGTTTTGTGGCCGCTAAGAGCCTTTCGGCGTGGAGCCGAAGTTCGGAATTTGACCGCATGTGGGCCGCTTGGCACGGGGTTAAGGTTTCTTTTTACAGGTGGACGAGCGTCCTCTTGACTTGGGGGCAGTTTAGGCCGTTTATACTTTATGGAAATGACAAGCAAGCACACAATCGCATGAACAATTAGATAAATAGATAAAAATAATAATTTTATTAATGGAAACGTATTACATGTACAAGCATTCCAATTCGTGTATGCACAACTTACCTATGCATGTATGCGCCTCACTGGTAGTACTTCTTGAGGTAGGTGCATTCCAGGTCTGAGGGACCAGCTTACCATTTTGGGTGCGCAATTTGTATACTTCGTTCCGGAGGATCGCCGAGACAATAAATGGGCCTTTTCAGTTCAGGGGAGCTTATTCCTATGGGCAGTCTTGCTTGTTGCCTTTACACTTTCAAGGACCAGATCCCTGACCTCGAGGGGGTGAGCCTTCACCCACTTATTGTAGTTTCGAGCAATGCACTACTGGTAGGCTGTCGTCCTTAGGTACACCTCGTTGCGAACTTTTGGGAGCAGGTCCAGGCACTCTCTAAGCCGCTAGGAGTTACTAATAGGGTCGAAGCATTCAATTCAATGGCTGGGAAGCCCCACTTCGACGGGGATGACTGCTTCAGCCCCGTAGAAGAGGCTAAAGGGTATCTCTCTCGTGGGGTTATGCGGTATAAGTAGAGCACAAAAGGTAACGTATCAGCCCAGGGGCCTCCTGCATCATCAAGTTTAGTCTTTAGTCCATGCAGCAGCATTCGGTTGGTCACCTCAACCTGGCTGTTAGCCTGTGGGCATGCTATAGACGTGTGAATACACAAGCTCGTGCAGTATTTAGTGAACCATTTGCTAGTGAATTGGGTTCTATTGTCGGTCACTACGACCTTTGGAATCCCGAGCTAACAAATGATATTCTGATGGACGAACTCTGTCACGTTTTATTCAGTTTGCATGCCAAGGGAGTCGCCTCAACCCACTCGGTGAAGTAATCGATGCCAACGATGATGAACTTTCTCTGTCCGAAAGCCAAGGGTATGGGTCCGAAGATATCAAGCCCCTATTGCATGAATGGCCATGGGGCCTGCATGTTGTGCAGCTCTATGTACAGCTGGTGACTCAGGGATTCATGGATTTGGCAGCTCTCGCACTTCTTGACAAAGTCCATGACATCTCGCTTTATCATGGGCCAAAATAAACCTTACCGCGTAATTTTGAATGCAATGTTTTTCTCTCCGACGTGTGAGCCGCACACACCAAGGTGGATTTCGCCCAGCGCATATTCGGCTTCCTCCGGTGTGTGGCATTTCAGGTAGGGAGTCGAGTATCCCCGCTAGTATAGTCTTCCGTCGATAATCGTGTACCAGCCGGTCATCTTCTTTTATCTGCTTGCCCTCTTCAGGGTGTTCTGGCAGCGTTCCGTTCATGAGGTACTTCCAGTACGTGGTCATCCAGTTGTTGTCTTCGACAATTTGTAGCACCTCACATTCTGGGTTGTCGATGCTGGGGATGGCCTAAACCTCACGCATGCTCCTAGCATACTTCTCCTGAGATCTCATTGCTACGTCCTTGGCTAGCTAGTCATCCTTCCAATTCTCCGCTCCCGGGATGTGCTCAATTTTAAACTTTTCAAACACTTGGGCTTGTGCCTTTACCTTTGCTAAGTATTTAGTGAGCTGCGGGTTTGATGCCATGAAGACTCCCTGGATCTGGTTGTCCACTAACTCCAAATCGCTGTGCACAACCAACGCTCTTATAGAACATTTCTTGGCCAGCCGGAGCCCTGCAAGGAGGGCTTCATATTCCGCTACGTTGTTGATGGTTGGGAATCCGAGTGTAAAAGAGTACTTAATTTCTGAGCCGTCGGGTGTTCCAAGCACAAATCCGGCCTCGTTGCCCGTTTGCATGGCCAATCCGTTGATGTTGAGAATCCACATAGGGACGCTCGTGACATCTGTGTCTTTGGTATGGTCTGATGTGTCGAGGACTGGGGTCATCGTCTCAACTACGAAGTCCACAAGGGCTTGGCCCTTAAGGGCTGGCTTCGGTCAAAACTCCACATTGAACTCGCCTAACTCTATGGCCCACTTGACAAGTCATCCAGATGTCTTAGGCTTTTGAAGGATCACCTTTAGAAGCTGGTCAATCAGCATGACGATTTGGTGTGCTTGAAAATGTGGTCTCAACTTCCAGGCAGAGTAGATGAAGGCCAAGGTGATTCTCTCGGCATGACGATAATGGGACTCCATGTTCGTTAGCACTTTGCTCACATAACACACGGGTCGCTGCACATTCCTCTACTGCTGAATAAGGACCA
The DNA here is from genome assembly GCA_025585075.1 of Nepenthes mirabilis. NCBI lineage: Eukaryota > Viridiplantae > Streptophyta > Magnoliopsida > Caryophyllales > Nepenthaceae > Nepenthes > Nepenthes mirabilis. Next base: position 9,953 of record JAODPA010133361.1, read on the forward strand.
AACTGAGAGCCATCTTTGACACCGCCAGGTAGAGATGCAGCCCACATCCTCCGAAGAGGAGGTTAGGAGTGGAGGATTGGCGGGATACGCTTTCAGCTCCTGCAACACAGCCTTGCAGTCATCCGTCCATCGGAATCTGGTTGCCTTGGTACCCCTGAGGGCCTTGAAGAATGGTAAATATTTCTCCGTAGACTTGGCAGGGAACCGTGAGAGGGTGGCGAGCCTCCCTATGAGCTTTTGGGATTCCTTTATGGTCCACAGATGGATCATATCGAGGATGGCTTTGATTTTCTTCGGGTTCACTTTGATACCGTGATGGGATACTATGAAACCCAAGAATTTTTTGAAGGTCACCTCGAACACGCACTTGGCTAGGTCGAACTTCATCCTATGGGGTTGAAGCACCTCAAAGGTTTCCGCCAGGTCTCGGACGTGGTCATTGGCTACTTTTCTTTTGACGAACATGTCATCTACGTATGCCTCCACATTTCTACTGATCTGGATTTCAAACAGCTAGTAAGTCACGCCAGCATTCTCCAGATCGAAGAACATGACCTCGTAGCAGTATTGTAATGACCCAGGTTCCAAAACATAGTAGTTCATAGTCATTAAGTTAATATAATTAAGGTTAGGATAAATTGATTAAGGAAAAATGAGGAGAAAATTTATTTCGCAAGCGAAATAGGCTCTAGGGCCTCTGCACCCGAGGTGTGTCTGGGGCACCACCCGAGCTCATTTAACAAAATCCGTGTGACCGAAATGCACTCGAGGTGTCACCCGAGCGTGAAAAATAGAATCAACCTCTCAATGGGTGCTCGACTAGTACTCGAGCTCGATTCTCGATTGTGTCTGGGCGCAGATGCACGCTCAAGCGGCGCTCAAGCGCACTCTAGAAGTTTCCCACTGACTTATTTCATGTTTATAAAGAGGAGGGAGAGGGGGAAAAGGGGATGCAAGCAGCGCGAGCAGCAGGGGAGGAGAGGAGAAGAAAGGGAAGGGAAAGGAGAAAGAGAAGGGAAAATTCACCAGTTTTAGCTCGATCAAAGTAAGAAAATCGGTCCATCAGGCTGAAGCAAGTATACCTCTAAGCTTTATTTTCATTATTACTATATTTTTACATCTCCACATCGGTATTTATGCTCTAAATTTCTCCTTTTTAAGATTTACTTCAAATAATGCATGTGTTTCATGAATTATGGATCTTCAAATCACAGGAATATGAATTAGGAATCTTCATATCACAAGAATATGAATTATAAATCTTCGAATCACAAGAATATGAATCATGAATATTCGGATCACAAAGATATGAATTATGGATCTTCGAATCACAAGTAAGAACCAAGTGTATCGATACTCAAGAACCAATGAAGAAGACATAAGGAGGATCATATAATTAAGTTGTTTTTACATAAGAACTAAGATCTTTGAGGATATTTCCTTATATTTATACATTATTTCATGTTTTAACTTGTTTGCTTGCATGTTTACATTGCATGTTTCCATTTTCATGTTCTTTTCTCTATATGTATTTATACGTTTGCGTGAATATCTCCTGTCTTTGGTTTTTATGGTACTTTGTTAAACCTTCGGCTCACCTCTTACTTTTATTTCCCTCTAGATAAGCAAAAGCCTGAAAAGGATGAAAGATGGGATTAGCTAGAAGGAAGGAAGCCTTAGAGCTTGAAGACCTTTGAGAATTTTGAAGACCTGGAAGAATTGTGAATGTACATGAATCATTTTTAAATGAACATTGTATATTGTAATGTAGTACATTTTATATTGTGATGGGAATATTGTTTGTTTTTGTTTTCACAGATCCATATATGGATATAGTTGCTTCCATATTATTGTTATCGATTTTGTTTTGGTTTTTAGATGGCATTTTTCTTAGACCCAATACGATAATTAGGAGTACTGTGTTGGAGTCATGGATGATATGATATATATTGATTCTATGAATAATTTGCAGTCGTGTTGTGATTTGAAATTGTAAAATTAGTAGTTTATGTTTATTGTAGGGTTGTTTGTATGGAATTAGTCCATTTTTAGAGGAAGTCCTACCCAATTTTCTACATATTTTAATGTAATAAGTATGGGGCATTAGTTCAGCATGATATTAAAGGAAGGTCCCTTAAAGATGAAAACCCGTTCAGTTATAAATGGTATGAGAGAAAAGAGATACCTTAGGTTTGATTGGAATTGTATGCGGAATCTTAGGATTAATTAAAATTGATCGAATAAGAAGATGAATGCGTAAAATGATAAAGTTGGATTGAATAGTCTGAGATATCTTAGTTTGTATAAGTTAGATTTGAATTTAGTGTTCAAGTTGACTGATATTAATTTCAGGCTTATGTTAATCGATTTTGGGTTTAAAGATCTAAGCTAATCTATCTGGAGTTGAGGTTTTCAGGTCAGTAAATCATTAGAAATGATGTGCTTGGGTTAACCTAGCAAGTATGACGGATAAAGTGGAATTGATGAGTTGAGGCTAATGTAACTTCGAGTTGATTTTTGGTATAGTGAAATTTAAAATGTTGATTTACGGTCAATTTAGTAGAGATTCGGTACTTGCAATTTGGGTGATTCTAAATTTGAAATGGGTAAAGGTAGTTGGGATAAGTTGAAATGTTTAGGTGCTAGCCTCTAGGTTTAATTCTAAAATGCACTGATTGATTGTAACCCCTCCCTCTAATCTGGTTATTCGAGATCAACTAATCTTGTGATGTTTTGGCTATAGGATATTAAGCATGGCTGGTAGAGGAAGAAGAAATACTCATAAATGTGTTAGTACTCCTCAAGATCATGAAGCCGAGTATCTAAATCTATTAGAAAGGATAACTCATATTCTAGAATCAATGGAGCAACGTTGCATGGCTCAGATTTCTGCACCAAAACCGGCCCTAATGAATCTTGCCCTAAAGGCATATGAAACGTTTACATCGGAAAAGCCACTTGAATTTTTGGAAGAACTAGATTCGAAAAAGGTAGATATTTGGATTCTGAGACTGAAAAAATATTTATGGTCATTCAATATTCTGATCAGGAAAAAGTTACTATTGTGACTTATAAGTTAGAAGGAGAAGCTGATAGTTGGTAGTCAATAAAAAAAAGGGCGTTAAGATTGCTCGATGAGGGAATCCGTTGGGAATTGTTTGAGGAAGCCTTTTGGGAACAATATTTACCTGCTAATCCCCAGGAGTGGAAGAAAGAAGCATTTATGCGGCTTAGGCAAGGAATCCGCCCTGTGGTAGAATATGATGCAATGTTTACTGAATTGTCTCGGTATGCGCTAGATATTGTAGAAGATAAATTGAGAAAAAACCATAAGTTCCAGCAAGGATTAAGAGATGAGATTAGGAGTCAGTTGATGATACAAAAGTTTTAAACTTATACTGATATTCTAGATAGGGATCTGATTATTGAAAAGGAACAAGAGACTCAAAAGTTCTCTACTAAGAGGGCAGCTAGTCACATGAGTTTTAGTACGGGAACAGGTTTAGGATCCTCAAAACCTTCCAAGAAAATAAAAGTGTCTGATAAAGGAAAAGGTAGCATCAAAATTCAGTTAGTGTTAGGTTCCCAGGCATTTATAGTAAACTGTGATCATTGTGGAAAGAAGCATTCAGGAGAAAATTATTTTCGAAAGATGGGGGCTTATTTTAATTGCGGTCAGTAGAGCCATCTAATTGAGGAGTGTTCCTTACCCAAGTGGCTGAAAGCGAAGAAGCCCACTGTTCCAATTAAAGCATTTACGACGACAGTACATGATACTAAGGCACCCTCAAATGTGGATGACGGTACTCTTCTATTTATATTTCTACCTTATTTACTTTGAGATTTATGTATTCTTTGATTTCCTCTTGCTGCTAGACACGGCTTTGGGCCGATTGCAGTCGCTGCTTCTGGCCAGCCTGCTCGAGATCATGCTGATGACATCAGCGACGACTAGGTTCCTCGATGGATCTATGGCTTCATCGGTGGTGACATTGGGGGCTTGCCCCAAGCTTTTCAGGAACCGAGTGAGGTACCCACAGTGGATCAGGTCTTTGATTTTCCTCTGTAAGGTCCGACAGTCTTCTATGGTATGCCCTAGAGACCGATGGTAGTGGCAATACTTCATCTGGTCTCCGACCTCTAGGTTCTTTGACGCTTTGGGCCACTTCAGGAACTTCTGGTCTTGAATCTACATCGGAATGTTCAAGTGAGTATTGTTTAGGGGAGTCAGGGTCAGGGGCCTGTACTCCCTTCGGACACTCGGTTCAGACCTCGGTTGCTTGCGGGGTTCCTGAGAGTGACCGCCATCTCCATTTATCTTCTTTCTAGTGGCCAATCCTTTAGCTGTCAGTCTGTGCGTTCGGGACGTTTAACCTCGTTAGCCTCTTCGGCCGTAATATAGGCTCAAGCGATGGCCTCAACTGCTCAAAAAGATTGGGGGCACTGGTGTGTCAAGTGCTTGAAGAACTCCCCAGCTGCCAATGTGGCAGTGGAGGCGCTCAGCTTCATCTCGTCGGAGAATGGGGGGATTCGGCGAGCTTTGGCAGTGACGCGGTTGAGAAACTGCTTCAGGCTCTCCTCCGGCTTCTGGCGAAGGTGGACACAGTGCCAGGGATGCTTCTCTTCCCTCCAACTGGAAGCAAATTGGCACAAGAAGTAGTCTACGAGCTCATTGAAGGAGCGGATAGAGTTGGGCTAAAGGCCATAAAACTAGAGCTTGGCGTTCCCCTTGAGCATTAGAGAAAAGTACTGGCATATGATGGCTTCGCTCACCCCGTAAAAGGACAGCAACGTGCGGAAGTAGTCTAGGTGGTCCATCGAGCCTGTACTACCGTCGTACGGATCCAGTGTAGGCATTTTGAACTTGATGGGGAGTGGTTACTCCGGAAGTCCATGGCGAATGACAATCTCCACAAGTCTAACACCAGTTGTCTGAGCTCCCCCTGGAACATATGCTGCCATATCTTCTCCACTTTCTCCTCTAATGGAGGGGTGGACTCGATCCTATTCGCATTGATGAAGTCTCAGAGTTTGGAGTTCTCTTGGGTGTCACGCAGGTCATGGCAACCGCCCGCGTGGGGTGGTCACGTACTGCATGAGCCCTCTCCTCTAGTCGTGGGCCGCCTGTCATTACAGGAGTTGCGGGGGTTTTGCCGCTCTGAGCTTTCTTCCCTTGCATCCCCACTCAAGAGACTCTGAGCTGTCATCTGGGCCCACTGCTAGAGGCCTTCTAGGCCTAGGTGTCATCAGGCCTAGTTGCTCTTACCGCTGGAGCCCTCATCCCGGGTTTCTTTCACCTGGAAATTGACGCTTAGGGCCCTAGGGGAGAGGCTTCCATCCATTGCACTCCAACTCGAGCGCACAGCGCCAAAAACGTCTGCTTCATGTCATCCACGTCTGCAACTACCTTGCGCATGTCGGGTTCGGGCTGCTCGCTGGCATGGCTACCCATTGAGAGGTCATCGTCGTGGGCGGCAGTGTCCCTCACAGTGCGCTTGCTTGCGCTCTAGTGTTGACCATCTTTGAAGTGAGAGAGAGAACGTTGGGACAGGTGGTTAGACTTTTTCGTCGTTCCCACAAACAGTGCCAATGATACATTCCTGAGTTTGGGTTCTCGTACAGATTAGGAAGCCTTTAGATTCCTCAGTTGGGTCAGATCGCGAACGGGTCCGGTCTTTGCGTATCTCAACCTAGGCTTTATACACCACAAATTACAAACACGAGGTCAAAGGACAGCGGGACAACCTCCCGTCGTAAATATTCTGATACTCAAATCAAAAATCTTTCCCAATGAACGAAAAGATACACGCATAGATGTAAACATAATAAAAATGTAGAAATGTAGGAATAAGGGGAGTATGTGGAACGTTTGAATGAGGCTTGGGCTCCATAGATTGTATTGCTATGAGTGGCTTACTATCGCCGCCTTAAGGAAGCGGTGGCTCAAGAGAAGAGAGCTGGTTCTTTCTCCACGAAGCTTTATATGCTGGGCGAAGGATCGAATGCTTAATCTCAGGTCACTACTTAGACTCTTTTAGGGAAGTTGGAATCGGATCGAGATCCATCTCTCTGTTGCAGGAGAGAGCATTTGTAGGCACCTTAAGAGAGGCTTTGGGAGCCGGAATCTCGAACAAGTGGCTTGCCAAGATTTGTTTACCGCTGTACACTGGTGGTAGCCAACGATGTTAGTTATCACCTTGTGGAGGCGAGGTGATTGTTGTCGGGCGTGGCAATGTAAGCTTGCTGACTTTGCTCGGATTGGCTGAGTGACTGTTTGGACAACGTGCGCCACGACTTGTCAACATTGACCTCATTTCCCATTGGCTGACATCTTCTAAGCCGGCATAACCGCCGACGGTCACCTCTATAGAGGCATACGCACCAATTGGCTGTGCATTTGGGGCACCAAGTGGGCCGTATTTCTGGATCTCCTGGGGTGCTGTTATTGTGCTAGACTCTTCTACTGGTCGGACCCTCCTTTCAATTGGGACTAGCTAGTTCTGGCCCAAATCCGTTCTCTACCCATCACATAGCATTCTTATCTTTAAATCATGTTCATATATGAAATTAACTTTTTAAAGTAAACATTAGTTTTTTTAATTATTTGAATTCTAACAAATTTTTGTTATGAGTTTGAATGGAAACTTGTTTA
>JAODPA010133372.1:0-16605 GCA_025585075.1 Nepenthes mirabilis
CTACATAAATATTTTTTATTAATTTAATTTTAGCAGTTAAAAAAACAGATTTATTTTGTTAAATCACTAATTCAAATTTCAACAACTAAACATAAATGACTTGATTTGGACATTACATTTGCAGTTTACTTGGGACAAAAATGGACGTTTACTCACTGCTACTGCAACCTCTCCATCATCAAATCTTCATCAGCTTACCCAATCAGCACGAAGAATCTCTTTCGCGATCTTTGTTTCTCCTTCTTTCTCCCTCTCTTTGCTGGAAGGGAGATAGTTAATGGCGTTGAGGCCGATTGACGGCGACGCCATTCCAATACCAGTTGTCAGGGATCGACCTTTGAAGAGCGAAAGTTGCAATTGATATCCATAAAAAACAATTTGATTGTGCTGTGAATGACGAAAATTCCGATCGTTTGCCTCCTAGTACAGACACGGTCATCGACTACGTTTTCTCTGGCTATCTGAAGGCAATTACAGATCCTGAAGTCAAGATTCAGGTTTCTCTTTCTCGATTTCTCAATCACAAGTTGTTTTGGTCGAAGTGATGTTTTCTTTTATTTTCTTTTCTTTCCTTTTCAACATGTGGATTTGTTCTTTCGGGCACTGAAATTAGGTTAAGTAGAGCAGATAGTTTGTTATTTGGGCGGTTGGTTGTGTTCTGATGCGTTTAATTTAAACTGTTGAATTACAGAGCTTAGTTCAGGGGTTGGAATCAAAGGATTGGACTAAGATTTGTGGATCATTGAATAATGTTAGGCGATTTGCTCTCTATCACTCCGTTCTGTTGCTTCCCATTCTGTAAGAGTTTATTTCTCTATGGTCATTTTCTTCCTTGAAGTGTAATTCCTAGGTGGGTGGGATGTGCTAACGTACAACATGATGGCCGTGAAATGGTTATGTTGGTGTTGGTGAAAGCGATGAAAAATCCTAGGAGTGCATTGTGCAAGACATCGATCATGGCTTCATCTGATCTCTTCAATGCCTTAGGTGATGGGTTACTGCAACTCACCGCTTCTGATGTGTTCGACCACTTGGTGTGGATTTCCTCTGTTCCTTCTTATGTTGGATCAAATTATGCTATATATATGGGTTGATATATGGGATTAGAGGGAAAGGAATTATTCCGAGTGAATAGCCATTTTGGCAGCCATGCTGAAAAGGTGAAGATCATGTTTACTGATGGTCAAATGCGATAATTTTTGAAGAGGACCACTTTTAAAACTATACGTTTGCCATGCTACTTTCCTTGAAAGTATAAGCTTGACACTACTACTATGTGATAGCACCTCTATTTTGGTATTTGCAAGTCCGCAAGACAATTAGGAGGTGGTCAAATGTATTATGCAGTATTAGAGGTGGTGGTCGTGGTTTCAACCCTAGACCTCTAGGGCACAAAACAACAATCCTAACTTGTGCCAAGACTTACTCTCGATCATCCTTGATCTTATGATACAAGAAGTCTTGTTTATTAGCCTCTCTTCCTGAGGACAAAAGCAAGTGATCCATGTCCTACATGGTCAATTCATTGCAATATGGATTAGTAGAGGAACAAACATTAATATGTTTTCTTACAGATTATTTCTACGATAGTGAATGGATAATGTGAATATGGATCATTCCCTAATTACTAGTGCATTGTAATCTGAAGGCCTAGGCCTAGTCCATATTTGAAACTCTAGTGTTGGTTTATGGAAGATGATATAGGGGAAATATGCATATAATCCGAATGATTGGAATTGAAGCTCAAAACCACAATTTGATTTCATTATTTTGTATTGGATTTGAATTATAATTGTCTTGTTTAGATTATGCAATTACACCTTATGGATGTCAGTGTGCGCCACCGTGGATGTAAGTCATTAGTTGTGACTCGTGAGTATCAAAAACAAGACTCAGTCAATACTTCTGCCAATCAAATTTACCAGATCTTCACAGCAGGTCCATAGTAAACATTAAAATTCTTCAATATACTTACAGCATCAGTTAGATATTCATGACATCAATTAAAAACAGGCCGCATCTTCTCTGAAGATGATGAGTTTATCCTTCAGTCCATTCATATGTTTGAATGATCCTGCAGTTGAGACATTATCTGAAGATGGTGAACTTAGACTACAATCAATGCATGTGCTTAAATGATCCAGTAGTTGGCACACCACTTGTCTGCACCCCAATTCATGTTCCACTGTTGTGAAGTTCCTAGTTAGAGATCTCCTGCATTTATGGTTAGGTTAGGAATAGGAAAGTTAGTTTTCATTTGTCCCAGAGTCAAAAATGATGCCTCAAAAAAAAGGTGGACATCCGCTGCCAAAAGCAAGAAGCAAGAAGAATCCCCTTTCTTTACCTGCCCGGCCGGAAAGTCCTCAAGAACGGGAAAGCCGACCAAAAGACTATTCTATAATATACTTTTGTTGCCGAATCGAGGGGGCTTGCCTTGTACCAGGCTCTAAAAGAGCTTTCCTATTGTGGAAAGCAGATTAATGACGCTTTATTAATTGGGTTTCACGGTTTGTTGGTTAATTGGTCGAATGAGGTGGGCTAATTCATTAAGAAGGCTCGGTTCAGTGCATGTTATTGCTTTTAACTCACTTCTTTATAAGAAATGGTTAGCTCAAAGTTGGGCAACTTCTTTTATGGGGCTATTATTCTTGGGGTAGCAATAATTCAGTGAAGTCAGATGGAGCTGGATAATACGTTTCCCAGGAAATAACTCATCTAAGACCATTTTGCTGAGTAACAAGGGCCTTATGAAAAGTGGGTTCTTACTGTCAATCTTTGCCTCGCCTAGATATTGTGCCTGAAGATGGTGTTGCAGCTGTGACTATTTTGGGTCAAGGAAATATTTCATCTACTAAAGGATTCGAGAATTTGTTCCTTTGTCTTTTCCGTCTCCTTTTGTGGGACTGGGTTTTGGTGTCTCTCATGGGTTGATGGATTGGAGTGACAGAATACTGGTTCTGATGATGAAAGTTTTAGGTTGGATGGTGACTACACTTTCTAATGCAGTGACAGCAAGTCCGCAGGATCTTTTTTAGTGGGTTCAAGAATTTTATAATTTAAACTATTTTAGTGCAATAGATTTACAATAGTTATATTATTATTTTATAAAATATTGGCCAAAATTCAAATAAGATAAGTGAATCACAATGATTAATAAATAAATTTTATGGGACCAATTAAAAATATTCAGTGGGATCAACAAAAACTTTTTAGTTCAATTCTTTATATGTCTATATCTAATTTTTCTTTTTTTCAGATAATTTTTTTTGAGCTGGGTCAATTGACCCCGCACCCACTAAGGTGGTCCCGCCCCTGAGTAATAAGTTTCTTGTTGGAAGATTCCATTTGGATTTCAAATGTGACAATGGTTTGCTGTTTGAAATTGTTGCTCATGTGGTGTCCGTAATTCTTGGAGACAAGAACAGCAGTCACACTGAAGGCTTTCTGTAAAGTAAATTTTGCTTCGGACAAATTACATGTCATTTGGGTGGATATGAAGCCGACTCGTCCAAAGTCAAAAGGAAAATTTCTTACGCTTGGCTGCAACAAATGAGGGATTTTGGCGAGTGTTTGGTCATTCTTTTGCCAAGGAAAGGCGATGAAACTCTTTGAGGGCATTGAAGGTGGGAAGCCACAGGAATTTAGGAATACCAGTCATAGGAACTACAAAAGGTATAAGGAAACATAGAGAAATTGAAGGCGCGAGTAGAACGTTAACAATTGACAAGACCAACAGATGTATATCCTTTTTTTACGTTTTCCTATTTCTGTCTAGTTTCTTAAATTTTTTCCTTTGGGTGGGTGGGGGATATATCGGAATGGTGAGACTATTAATTGTGACCATAAATAAAAATATTAGTATCGATATTGATATTTATATTAGACAATAATAATATGTATTTGTATTNTATTTGATATTTATAATATTAGCATATATCTGTTTTAATGGGTAGAATACAAACTCTTGTTTTAGCATATAGATTTGTAGTTGTACCTTGCAATGAGAAGGCTTTTTTTCCGGGCCAATCTGCCTGGCTTGAAATGTTTCATTTGATTTTTTTTTTTTTTTTTTTGAATCGAGAATAGTAGTATATTGTTTAAGAATTACTCATGGAACGGTGCAATGCCAATAAAAGACATGGTCTTGGAAGGCAGTATCCTCACTTGTATGCAAACTAGAAGGTATGAACCCAACAAGGAAGGCTAGTTATTTAAAAGAGAGTGAGTGGGCCAAAATGACGAAAGTTTTGATTCAACAACCGCAAACTGCGAAGTACAAACAAACTCAAATTAAATAAGAGTAGAAGATAGCGTGACATTTGGTCCTAATTACTTTTCAGAAAGACAAGAACTCTTTCCTCTATCTTTAGGGACAACTCTTTCACTTTTAAAGCTACACCCTCCTCTTCTTTGGGCAGTTCCTGTTGGGAAAATTAGCAGTTTCTGTAATTATACTGTTTTCAGTTTTCATCATCATGGCATCTGACTTCAAGATGATATGATAAAAAAGACTTATGTAGAGATTGATGGAGAGATATGAATTCAATGGTGATTTGTCCTCTTTTCTCTCTTCGGGCTTGAAACCTTTGATTGTGCAAGTATCTTGGGCTCACAGTGTGTGTGCGCACGCATGCGTGTGGTGGCTTTTATTGGAGGTAAAGTAAGCCAGTTCAGTTCTTGCTAACTTGCTTTGATAAATGAATATTCGATTCTTTCTTCAACTTGGAATCGATTCACAACAATTCTTCTATTTTTTCATATGAAAAAGAAAAGATTTGGGTCATCGTTTGTTTGTTTTGAAATAGATAGTATCTAGCTATACCTTCAATTCTTTTGGAAACATAGCAGAACTGATCAACTTGCTGTTAAAGTCTCTAGATTTTTGACGTGGGGAAAGGAAGATCACTCTCCCATTAAGAATTCCCCTGGAAGTAGCAAAAACTTCTCCCAATATTTATCTATATTTATTTGAAGATATGTATCTTTCTCACATCCATTATTTGAAGAGTGGTCTGGTTTATAGAAGTATACATATTCATACTTTGAAGGAAGGTAAAGAATCATAGTTTAATTTCTCCGTAGCGTATATATTTATGATTAAGATTTTGTGGTTGCTTTACAGCTGTTGCAGCTACTGCCGAAGGCTTCTCAAGACAAGCGTTTTGTGCGTGAAGAAGCAGATAAGGCATTGAATTCAATGGTTCAGCATGTTTCTCCTATTCCTTTGCTGCGTAAGCTGCAGGCATGTGTTAGTCACTCTAACCTTGGGGTTAGGGCCAAAGCTGCTTCTTCCATCTCCAACTGTCTCACTAAGATGGTAATCACCTAACCATCACGCTGCATTAATCATTCTTTGCTTTAATCATTCAATCTTATCTTCCCTCATTATCCAAACAATAAGGAATTCACCCTGAGAACTTAGAAGACTGGTATTATGTTAATATATTAAGATGTATTGAATCCATTCTACAATCTTAGCCAGCCAAGTTGAGAGGTTGAATTTCTCATTGTTTGGAGGGCTATTATAGTCTTCCCAATGAGAAGACTTATATATTGACCTTATGGTTAGAATTAAAAGTTAAATAAATAAATTACAAATATTATATTAAATAATTTAAATGCCTATTCAATCTTACCGTCATCCATTTAACTTCTAATCATTGCCATTGGAGGATCACAATAGTACACCATCATTTGGAGTATAGGATAATACTGAAATGAAAGGACTCTAATCATGGATTAAGAAGTCGACATCCATAATTGTATTGCTATTAGAGGTATGGTTGTTTTGGTGAAGCTGAACCTAAATGGCAAATGTTGGCTAATATATTAGAAAAATGTAGTGTATTTATTGATATGTTGCTAATATTGTGACATATATTGATTTTATTGCAATGTCAAACTCCTATTCCTGGTGCGTATACTAAGGGAGAATGACATGTTCGTTTCCCTGTTATGCAATTGCAGAAACCCGAAGAATTGAACAAATACGGTCTGGTTTCATTGGTTCAAATGGCAGCCGAGTCATTAAACGATAAACTACCAGAAGCAAGGCAAGCTGCTCGGAGCATTGTGATGTTGCTCTATGAATCATTCGTCGGTGATCACGAAGATCAAAAGCTACAATCATGGCAAAGCTTCTGCCAATCAAATTTACCTTCTCTGCACGCTCAGTCCCTAGTAAAAATTATTGTTATGAGGTAGAAATTGTTGTTATCAGGTAAAAAACTGTCTGCATATTATGTGAGATGATTGAGTTTAAATGACAGCCAATTGACATGTTTACGTGTAGTTAGTCACACACTACGTTTTGACGAATATCCCCTTTTGCCTCACTTCTTGCCCGTGCACCGATAAATTAGGAATACATTTCCCAATTTGTTGATTGTATATTCTGTTTACCCATTAAAGTAACTAAATTTAAAAGTAATACCGTCACAGGTCCCTTGAGCCTGCTGCAGGTTACCAGTTTGCAATGGCTCGGGCTACCACAGCTGGTGACTGGCCTTTGGCATTCGCACCCTACCACATTGTGGGTCTCCACCGGCAATGAGCCTGGCCATACTGTTAGTGAGCAAATATTTATTAATATTTATTAATTTTTATCTTATTCTATTAGAATCTTATTTCATTCTATTTGCAAAATATGCCATTCTCTTGCTTTATAGCTTCTAATTTCTGGGACAACAGAAAATCATAACCAATCAAATGAGAATTATTAAAAAAGAAAGAAATAAATACCATGCTTGATTTTTGGGCAGAGCACTGGACGACAGATTAAACGAGAGCACGCAAAGCGGCCTCAACATCAGCAAGCGGCTGGCCAGCATAGAGCTGAAGCTGCCCCTTCTTCACCACAATCAGCTTCATGCTTTGCGATCTCACCGCCTCACTAAGCTCCTGCACGTTACGCATTTTCAGTCTCAATATCTTGTTTGGTAACAAAATGACGAATAGAATTAAATACTTCTGAACTTATTTATCATCTGAGAGGGTTAGAATAATATCTCCATCTAGAGGGTGGGTTTATTTGTTGACAGATAGGTGGAAATATTAAATACCAGTCCCACCTGCCCCCAACTGCCCACCTCCAACAACCCCCCACCGGAGCCAGTCCTCTGCAGACATCCCTCCGACTAATAGAATCAAAAGTCAAGGCATTAAGGGCAGCTCCTCCGACTAACTATTTGCAACGGATCTCAGGTTCTCTATTACACTCCCTAAATAGGAAGTCTTTTCGCATTTTCCTCACACTACTTGCACACTATCGGTCATCAAGGAATATGCAGGCTTATAGTGTGGTCCCCTTTCACTTGCAAAAATGATCAGAATTTGAACACGTGTTTTACCAGGAATGATCGAACCATGAGAGTGAATCTATAAGGCTACCACCTTCTTATTCCTTCTTATTCCTTACGGTAATATTTCTTTCAACATGAACCAAACAATGGTATATATATTTCTACTTGATTTGTCCTAATACTTATTCCTACTCATATTTATCCCAATATCCACCTTACTCTTTTCAGCAAAAACAATCCATGAAGGTCTAAATGAAAGTACTGCCAGAGACTCCCCAAAACATAAAATAACAGCCCAGTACGCAAACCTAAACTTCCACATAATGGTGACCTTATTCCCAGCATTACAAAATGCTATTTGTCCATCTTTAAGTCATAATAAAACAATCTTACCATTGTACCAATATTCAAATTAAAATTAAAATGATGTGCCTTGTGTTATACTCCGTCCTTGTTGGTGATCACTAAAAACCAAAGGGATGAAGGCCTCACCTTTATTGACAACGGAACAATATCAATTGTCGTTTCTTGTAGATCTTCGAAAAAGGATTCCAAGAGAAAAGAGAAATTTGTGGCATCGATGCGGTCCTCAAAAGCAACAGTATAAGATGTCTGCTTCTGATTTACTGCATCAGATGTAATCTTCAAGGTATAAAGTCCCCACATTCCTTCATTATTGGAACCATTTTGCATTAGAATAGCCTGTAAATAAGCATGCTCATCAGAATATGCCATAAAAAAGTAAGACATCTGAATATACAAATGAAGAGAAATCGAGATTTGGGTTCAATTATTTGGATTCTGATTTATCAGGAACGCAGCCAAGGGTTATGGAACCTTACAAGATTCTGTGAAAATGACTTAATTTGAGACTATTGATGTATTAGAGCGAGTGACTTGATTTGATCTTGATTCTTCTTCATTTGCCACCCCAAGGTCACGAATAGAAACAAATTCTCTGCAATGAATTGAAGGTGTAAGACTACGCACTTCTGATCCTTCTCAAGGCCACCATACAGGGGAGCCTCGTGCGCTAGATTATCCACTTACATGACTGCCAAGTCACTCTAATAGTATGCCTTTTCTAATACTTAAATCATGTAATCCATATCTTTATTGGGCTCATCATTCTTTATGGAAAATGTGTTGTCATATTTTGTCCCAAGCATGAACAACAATGATTAGCAATTGATGTTATAGAATCAAATAAAAATACAGCATCTAAAACAAGTCCACAATAGCCACTAGCACCAAAAAAGGGAGAGAAGAAAAAAAGTTATGAAAAGATCGAAAACAAATCTGCGCAATACATAAAGAGTTTGCCCTATATTGTTAGGCGTATTTTACGTTGGCATATTCCATGACCATGTCGGGTTATTCTTTGGCGAAGCATTTTTATTGCTCTGAAAATCTGCAGCAGTTCCTCATCCTAAGGTTGCCGAAGCAACTCTTCTAGTATCCATGCCCACCTCGTATTCGATCCAGACCCTGTGTATCTTCCCAAGTAGCCTCGCTCTTGGCATGCCCAGGAGATTTCGTGTTGCCTTGCTCAAGGCGCACCCTTGGCGCAAAATCTACAGAGGGAGCCTTAATGGCTCGCTCAAGGCGCGCCCAGGTGCACCATTGGTGCATTTTTACGAATCTTTTGTTTATGTCTTGCTCTAGGTCGTGCCCTTGGCACAAAATGCCAAAGTATTAACCAATCCAGTAATGAAAATTTTGAGATGAGATTCTTACAGGACAAATGCTATGTATATGATACACATGGCACTATTGTGTTAGAAGATAAGAGAACTCCTGATAATCTCTACGGGAATGAACTCGGGCCTATTTTGGGATGCCATCCTGCCAAAATCGATTCCACCGAACTGTGACATCAACACTTTAGTCATCTAAATTTTAAAAATTTGTCCAAAATTTCAAAAATATTATGTTGATGGACTTCCAAATTTAAATAATGTCAAACACCATATGTGTGGTCCCTGTCAACTTGGAAAACAAACTTGGTCTAGCCATCATTCTCTTTGTGACAGCTACACCTTGCATCCCCTTGAGCTGATTTACTTGGATCTTATGAGACCCTCCAAGACCAAGAGTCTAGGGAGTAAAAAATATATCTTTGTTATAGTAGACGACTTTTTTAGATATTCTTGGATAATCCTCATCCATGAAAAGTTAGATACCTTGGATCACGTGAAAATTTTATATGAAAAACTCATAAATGAAAAGGAAACTCTAATTGTGAGAATTTGGAGTGATCATGGAAAGGAATTTGAAAACTCAAGCTTTGACAACAGTTGTAATAACGAAGGAATTCAACATGAGTTCTTTACTCTTATCACTCCCCAATAGAATGGGATTGTAGAATTGAAAAATCGAGTCATTCAAGAAATATAGCAAGAACTATACTATAAAGTAAAAATATTACCATGCACCTTTGCGGTGAAGCCATGAACATGGTGTGCTATATAATTAACAGGGTCTACTTAAGACTCGGTGTGGATAAGGCTCTTTATAAACTTTGGAGAGGTAAGAAATTCAACGTAAAATATTTTCACATCTTTGGAAGTAAGTATTTAATTCTAAGAAATTGGGAAAATCTAGATAAGTTCAACTCTAAAAGCGATAAAAGGATGTTCTTAAGACATTCTCTTACAAGTAGAGCCTGCCGAGTGTACAATCTTTGCACTCAATCTGTTATGGAGTCTATCAATATTGTTGTAGATGATATTCCCTGTGAGCATTCTAAGGATAGTGATTCAGACAAAGAGGGTGATCAAACTGAACCCTCACATGAATCAGCTTCTGATGACATTCCCAATGAGACCCCAAATGTCGTTCCAGTAAATGAACCTTTAGCTAGAGTTAAACTGAATCATCTAAAAGACTTCATATTTGGTGATCTAAGTGAGGGTATGAGACTGCGGCATTGAGTTCTAAATCTGCTCACCTATACATGCTATGTCTCTTACTTAGAACCGAAAAAAATTGAAGAAATGAATGTTGGGTCAACGCTATGCATGAGGAATTAAACCAATTCCTTATAAATGTCGTACGGTCCTTGGTTACCTGACCCAAACATACCAATGTCATTGGGATCAAGTAGATTTTCAAAAATAAAACTGATGCAAATGACAGTATTCCCCATAATAAGGCCCATCTTGTTGCTCAAGGATACACGCAAATAGAGAGAATTAATTTTGATGAGACATTTGCTCCTATTACTCGTCTTGAGTCTATAAGCATTTTATTGTCCATTATTTGTACTATGGGGTTTAAACTCTATCAAATATTCTTTAGTGTATTGGATATCTATGTACTATTGTATTCCGCAATTCATTAAGGGGTCCAAACTATTTGTGGTTTGGAACATTTAGTTCCTTTCAATGGTCCTTTTCTATTCAATCATGATTAGTACAGAAGTAGATAAAAACAGGAGAATAGCAGCAGTAAAGAGATAATATCTAATTGCAATTGTAACAGGAATCAAATGTAAACATGATAGCGAAGCACAAGAAAACTCTCCCTAACAGATGAAACCAATGAAAAAAAAAAAGGCCTCCCCCTATCAAAATAACCAAACTCTCCTCCTAAGAAAAATAACTAGAGCTACTCTCCCTTTTTGTCACGAATGACCAAAGGGCATCAATCAGACTCGGAGTCCTGGAGAGCCTACTGGAGGGACCGCCGTGCAGAAGAGAGACGAGAAGGCTGCACACTAATGAAGAGGCTGCTCCTCTTGTGTAGCAAGACGAGAGTTAAAGCGTTGAAAGCCGTCAAGCACCTCAAACCGAAACTGCGCTTGAGAAGTAGAAATGCACTGAATGCAAGACTCCAGCTATTCATTAGACGTGGACAAACAAGCAAGCTACTTGGAAATGCATGATAGTTGACCCAGAATCCGGGAAGAGGAAGAAGATGGAGAAGGATGTGAGGAGCTGGGTTCTGATGTCTCAGCCTCGCCCGCATCAAAAAGGTCCGCTAGAAGCGGATCATCAAGGGGAGCATCAGGAGATGGGGAGCAACGACGATAGTGGGCTTGGCATTGTGCAAATGTGGTGCGATTAATGTGCTTGCCAAGTCGTACCCGGGAAAGTTCCAGGAACTAAACGCCTAAGCCCATGAATAAGCGTTGGATAAGACAACCATATGGAAGATTGCCATCCTTCCCGAGAATGAAATAATTAAGCATATGAGAACAAATGTGGGATGGAAGATCAATGGGCTGTCCACGTAGGATAATACAAAGGAAGAGGACTTTATCTTCTGGGATAAAGGAGATGTGTATGACAGGAAAGAGATTGAACAGTATGATCCGGCACAAAGCCATCATGCGAGGGGAGAGGAGATAGGTTTTAAACAATCTTCCATGTCACTCCATGGAAGAGCCATAAAAAAAAAGAGGCTAGCTCATCGTGAGATGGCCTAGTATTCTACTAGTAAGGATAGGTGGGATTTTTGACCCGAGGAATACCTAAAGTATGGGATATCACGTCTAGGGTAATCTGGAGGCAACTCCCCCGCAAAAAGGTGAAAAAAGAACGTGCTTGATAATCATAATATTAGCAAAAAATTCTTGAATTAAGAATTCAGAGGGGGCAATGAGACTTATCAGGGCTGGCCCCCAATGACGGTTTGTAAACAGAGAAGAAATCGACGGATCGAGAGAAACAAGGTCGACTTCCTGTTCAAGGGTAAGGTGCCTGTGGAACATATGAGATTTAAACAACTCCTCAACTTCGAGACTAACAGAACGGTTACGTTCGGAGCGCCCGCTTGCCCGAGGATGCATGCTGATTGATTTTCTAGAGGAAGATTTGCGAGGAGTCGATATTTGTACAGCCACAAAGACTACAGAACAGTGAGATAACCCAATTTTGAGACAGCCCAAAATGACGCACAGGGAATGGTACTGGCGTGCGAAGCTGCTGACCACAGAGAGTTGCCTGCAAAGAGGTGGCTAAACGCTAACGCCGATGCACTGTAGCACACCTCAATTTGCACAATACCGCGAGCCACCATGCTACAGGAACTACAAGGCAACAGAGGTTCTGCCACCCGAAACCACCACCACAGCGGCATCACTCAACCACCCACAAGCAGTCAGGATGATCGAGACGACAATGGCACTATACACTGGTGCAGGAACGCGCGAGAAACAGAGTGAACAGCGCTAGAAAGACATGTTCAAAAACACTACAATCAGTCTGATCTACGGCTAATTGGCCCTAAAATTGTAAATAAGGTGAAGATATCTAGCACCCAAGGTGAAAAACACCACAGTTCACAGTGGTGACCGGCAACTGCCATGAATGGCAACAGGAAACTCAAAAAGGAGGAAAGAGGAGAAATTACCTTGGAGAGCACCCACCGAGTGAAGGAGGAAGTGCTGATTTGAGGAATGTGGGGACTGAAATTTTAAGAGAGACGAGAGGCAGCCGAGATAGAGAAAGCCGAGTGAGGGTTGGCAGAGAGCCGAGGGAGGGAGAAGATAGACGACTAGGGATAGAGAGAGTCGAGGGTGAGGGTTTCCGAACATGCATCCCCTTTTCCTTTTTGTTATTTTTTATTTTATTTTTATTTTTTTATTGAATTAATGAATTATCTTTTTGTTCGAGATCAACAGATAGACAAGCACAGGACTCACATCATTTTGAAGGAGGAGAGCAAATACCAATGGCCTTCTGAGAGATTCAAATCGAATGCTATCCAATGGTTTAGTAAAGTTATCGGTCAGTTGATTTTCAATTGGAATGCGTTTAATAGTTATGATTTGAGTTTCAACAAGTTCCTGAATAAAATGATGATGGATGTCGATATGTTTGGTTCGTGAGTGCTGAATAGGGTTTTTTGAAATATTGATAACACTTATATTGTCACAATAAATTGTCATTGTATCCAGCGAAATGTCGTAATTGTGCAGCATTTACTTCATCCACAACTGTTGTGTGCAACAGCTACTAGCAGCAATGTATTCTGCTTCAACAGTGGACAAGGAAATGAAATTTTATTTCTTACTCATCCAAGCTACAATATCAGAGCCGACGTATAAATATCTACCAAATGTGCTTTTGCAATCATCGGCATTTTCATCCCAGTTGGTATCGGAATAGTCAACCAAATCAAAGTTTGATCGAGAGTAGAAGATCCTATAGTCGGATGTGCCATTAATATAACGAATGATTTGTTTGACAGCACTTAAGTGTGATTCTTTGGGATTGGATTGATATCGAGCATATATGCCAACAAAAAATGCAATGTCAGGTCTACTCACAGTTAAGTACAGGAGACTTTCTATCATACTTCTATAGAGCGTTTGATCAATGCTCTTCCGTGTGAGATCACGATCCAATATGGATGAAGTACTCATGGGTGTTCAGGTATGTTTTTTATTATCTAACCCCAAACATATGACAAGGTCCTTAACATACTTAGATTGGAAGATAAAAATACCATGATTTAGTTGTCTAATATGCAAGCCAAGGAAATACATAAGTTTTCCCACCATATTCATTTCAAATTTAGAAGTCATGCACTTTGCAAATTTACGAGCATGGAGTCTACTGTAGCACCAAATACAATATCATCAACATATATTTGGGTAATAGTCATATAGTTTTAGTGGTAGAGTCATACATAGATAAGAAAATATGTCAAAAACAAATCTACCCAATACATAAAGAGTCTGGCCCTATACAATTATCAAAAGTTCTCCATGGTAGAGAAGTAAATAACTGCTATAAACAGGATGTCTTCCAGTAAAAATAATGAATGAAATGGATAAGAGGGAAGAAACAATGGCTGAAGGTCCAATGCACTGTCTCCCTAAAATAACACCAGCTACCTTAATGGTCAATCTAGTGCCACAAAAACAATTCAGTTCACAATTGAAGAGCAATTGTATGCATTGAACTCATAACTCATCGTGTACTTCCATGAATAAAAATATCGGTATCAATATTTGGTCGTGATCATATCAATATTAGCAATATTGGACAATTTTTTTATAACCACATCAAAACTGAGTTATATACTAAAAGTTAATCATATTTAATCATATTTTTGCATATTTGGAGTATTTTAGATAGTTTTATTCGTTTGAACTAACACTTTAATATCAAATATTACACCAGCAAATAATGAAATGTGTGGAAGTAATATCAAATAAAGAGAATGAAACGTCAGTCGCTACCTAAAAGGTCTCTGTATGACTAATTTGTTTTTGATTTGACGAAAGAAAGAAAAATAAGTGAATTTGGCTTTTTAAAGAGAAGAACGAAGAGAAGAGGTGAGGAGAGAAGTGGCTCGGCGAGTATGGGTAGACAGGTTTAAAAGTGGGTATATGGGTACAATGTATCATAATATGACAAAATATTGCGATTTTTTATCTGAATCGTGAGATATCTGTATCAAAAAGGCACAATAACAATATATATCCTTTGACAGTTTTATCTATGTATACTTCTTATGAATATCAACCACATACCATGGTACAAGTGAAAATTTTGGACAAGGGTGTCAATAAAAGACTATGGACCAAGGTGAGATCAACAGTTGCATTGAAATGTGACCATCACATAGAAAATTTTGATATCTTACTTAATAAACATGCGATTTAAAATCCAAGAACTAACAAGTAAATATTATCTGCTTGCTTTGATATGACTATAACTACTTTTTTTGCCTAATAAGCAAATGTAGTTTATCTTTTCAATTCACAAACTCTCCAATAAGTAAAAAATTTCTTTCCAAGAAAGCAGCTTATCTCCAAGATAAGCTTTGAAATAGTAGTAAACAAAAATCTGATAGTTTAATTAACTTACTAGAACATATGGAAGATTCAACCACCATAAATTAGGATCACTATTTGATCGCTTATCCTTCGCTCTGCTAATAGATTGTTTGCTTGTATGTTGTTTGTTTCTTGATCTGCCAGAAGAGGTTTGCAAGTGACTTGAATTTTCAGTTGCTGATTTCGTCTCGTTACCCTTATCGAAGAGCATGGAATCACTCCCACCCGAACTTCTATTTTGCTTGTCGAGTTTCTGACTTTGATCCAACAATCCAGAATCCTCAGCAGCACCTCCTTTTCTCACTGTTTGATGTATAGCATCCATGTCGCTGTTTTTCCTTCTTAAATCACTGCCATTATCAGAACCTTGAAAACCTTTTGGTCCATCTCTTGGGGAAGTTGTAAGACTTCTAAACTTGTATTTCTTCTTAATCATTAACATCTCACCTTCCTCCATAGCATCAAAAGCCTCCTTTTTCTCCTTCTCAGCAGCCTCGCTGGATTTCTTTAAAGAATTCACTTTAAGCAAGGTTGATTTCTCCCTTATTGAATTCAAACTCTTTCTCAGATTTTTCAGTCTGCCATCAACTTCTTTTACAAGCACACTCCTAATATTAGAACTCTCACCCTCAACATCGCCATCGCCATTATCACCATCACCCATAGAATTTGAATCTGCATCATTCGCCCTCAACTTCTCTTCTTCCCTATCTCTCGCCTCCCTCGCCATCTTTCTAATTTCACCGATCTTTCTTTCCATCTCTGCCTTATCGACGTAAACAAAACCCCCATTTCTAATCTCAAATTTCCCAGCAGAAGCGTTCCCGTTCAACCCCATCTTCCCATCTCTCGACCCCACCTTCAAATTCCCATCCTTATCCTCAGAATCAGCAGAACCCAGTATCCAAACAGCACAAATTGTCTGAAATACAAACAAGCCAACTAAACATAAACCAAACCTAATAAATGTACGAGCTGGAAAGCTACCTGGACCAACATTAGAAGCCTCAACAACACTGGAGTTAGATTCAATCGCGCCAGAAGATGCACTGAACTCTTCAACAGAGTAAGAATTATGATTATCCAGTACCGGGTCCGAAGAAATCTGGATACTTGGCTCGCTCAATGGTTCAATAGGCTCAATAGGGATTACCGGATTATTGGGAAGTTGATGAGGAGGAAGAGGGTTAGGATAGGGTTTAGTTAGGGTTTTACGGATCTTAGGGCGTAGATGGTTTTTTCTCTTTGTTAGTTTTGAAGGTGATTGAGTGGAAACGGAGGATTTTAACGAGGAATTAGTTCGATTTGGAGTGGAATTAGCTATGGGGGGAAATAAGTTGGTGAAAGAGTAACGGACGCCTGCCATTTTAGCATGTAGCCGCTACGGTGATAGAGGAAATCGCTTCTCCATGGTCGGCTCTATCTGAAGCTGTTCGGGCAGCAGAGGGCGGGAGTAGAGGTGGACGATGATCCGCCGATCCAGTCGGATCGATGAAAAATTTTATACATTGC
>JAODPA010133383.1:0-16602 GCA_025585075.1 Nepenthes mirabilis
AGCATGGGGGAATAATGCACTCCGGATCTTGCAACCAAGCCACTCCGTCCAAGGAGACACATGCAAACCGGAGGCACTAACAAGGTTACTCCGTCCGAAGTGAAAAAATCCTCTGTCCAAGAAGTCAAGAAGGCACTCCAGATTTGCTTGATTAGAAAATCTCAGGCCTTACAGTTGTGGAGAAACATTTGCAGGAAGAAGCCGTGTGGGAATGAGAGGATGAGAATCAAGACAAGTATTCTCATCTTTTTTTTTTTTTTTTTGGTAAGTAAGTGTTTTGGATTGAATGGAGAAAAAATTACAAAATCTATGTTTTATCTCCAAGTATTTTGACTTGGATTTAAAACATAAAACGTTAGGGAATATCCCGAGCAGACGGTACATCAGATAATATATAAAAAGCCTCTAGGAGGACAACGATCAACAGAAAAGACAAAATATGAAATATCATTCATAAAAAATATGAAATTTGGTTCAGCACCAGGAGCACCAAAATTTGAACCAGGCAAGGCAATTTTCCTTCATCAGAGGGAACCAGCAACACCATGCCACTTCAGAACATCGCCACATCAGCAACAACAAGCCACTTCGGATCATCTCCACTTCGAATCAAACAGATCTGCATCGCACACCACTCCGGCTTTTAGAGTACACTCCGGCTTCAATATTCTCACAAGCCACTCCGGCCTTTTAGTGAACAAAATGCGCTCCGGAATAAGGCCACTCCGGCCTTTTAATGAGACAAGCACTCCGGAAGCTTAGCTATTCCCGCCTGATCTCCCTCATGGCCACTCCGGCCAATGAGAGTACAAGAAACACTCCAGATTCATCACTCAAGGCCACTCCGGCCACCATGGATTTCACCATGCTACTCCGGATCTTCACCACTTCAGCATCATCTAGCTACTTCGGATGGTCACCACATCGGCTTCATCAAGTCACTCCGGAACCAACACACTCTAGTCCAAATCACCTTGAACTCACACTTTTTGCTCCGGCACGGACCTAATCACTCCGTCCTCATAAGCATGCGCTCACAAATTTACTCCGGTCTGACCACACAATGGCCACTTCGTCCATAAGGAATACAAAAATCAGACCGGCTTCTTTGATAGCTACTCCGTCCAATTCATACTTAAGGCACTCCGGTCTCAAAATATACAAGGCACTCCGCCAAAGTCAGCTCCGGCCTCATAGCCATACACTCACCATTTAACTCCGTCCTGAACACACCAATTCCACTCCGACCTTTAAGTGTACAAAGGTAGTCCGTCCTCATCACACAAATGGCCACTCCGGCCATTTAGTGTACTGAAGGCACTCCGGTCTCATAAGACACATGGCCACTCTGGCCTTTTAACAACAGCAACTCCAATTCAGGAAACAGGGCTACATCAGCACAGCCCTATCAATGGCCAAGCAGCCAGATGAAGTCAGAAGCCATGACCCAACAGCAACCAATGCAACACCAGCCTCTCTACAGATATCGACAAGAGCAGCAACATAAACCAGATTACTAGCCTCAAAATCAGGCCAGGCACGAGCACCCACTGCATTTTACCCATACAAAATGAGCAGCAAAGCCATCCAGGAGAACTCCCCGAAGGGGGAGCAACCCCATCAAAACCCACCCGAACCAACATCAAAACCCCTCAAGTGTGGGGAGTTCGGATTTTCTTGGATGCGGATTTACGTCGGCGCCTCGATTTGGGATGATGCCAGGAGTCACCAAGCTTGGACGCGCTTAGAACTCCAACCTCAGCAGGATCACTCCGATCCAACTGTTGCATGGGGATTTTACAGGCAATACCATGGAGAGCAGCCAAAAAATCATCCTGATTGTTATTTTGAATAGCCGGTAATTTCATTGTCGCATTCAACAAGGAAGACAGGGTTTCAAATACAATCTTCTCCTCCTCGGGAGAGAACGAGGCACTGTGGGACTGAGAAATATCAGGCGCCAATAAGGATTGGAAAGCAGCCAAGTAAGCATCAGTGGAAAATCCATGGTCTTCCACATCAATGAAGGCTGAGTTGAATTGACACTTGGTCGCGACACTAACATCCTGCCAGCAACTGTTCAAGAAATCAATCACAAGATTCTTGTGCACGAGAGGGGAGACAGCAAAGAGGCGGCGAGAAACATCAAGGTTCAGCATCTGCTGGATAGCCTGAAACATATGATCCCCCTCAGGTGACAAAGATGCCACACCCCCCTCACGACTTCCAACCCGAGCCCCCGTTTGTTCTCAGAGCTAGGCACACCATGGGCTGATTCAACCATGGAGTATTTACGGGTTAGCCTCACGATAGAGTTTGGAGTTGAAACATCAATCTCATTAACTAAGCAGTCTGCGGTAGACTTAGTCCCGACTTGAGACCCTTCGATCTGATCCAAAGGACGTGAGGAGGAGTCAAGGACAGGATGAGCCCCCTCCGAATCCATAGGAGAGTACTGAGAGCCACCGGCATTATCAGCAGTGGAGCCCAAAACCGTATCATGCTGAACTACTTCAACCAATCCACAGTCTGTTGAACACTCCACCAAGCCATCATTCCCAGACTCAGATGCCGTGGTTTCAATACAATTAGGATCCTCCTGATTAGCCACAGCCTCCAAATGAACATGGGGGGAGTCCTTAGAACCACCCCCTTCATTACCAAAAGCCTGGACCTTAGGCTTTGATGACAGCACCTTCAGGCTGCAAATGCACTGTTCTGATTGCTGAGTTGAGCAGGAGAACTGTGAGATGGCATTGAATGGTAAATAATCTCCACCTTCACAATCTTATCAGAGTCCACCGCCCCAGATAAGAGCCATAATTTTGTAGGAAGGGGATCGCCCCTACACACTTCAATGCACATTCTGGCAACATTTACACGCTCCATCTTAGCAGTGTTGGGATCACAAATAATTTGTTTACCAATCCTGCTAGCAATCCAGCTTAAACCCAGTAGGGTCCAAAACTCAATTGGGATGTTTACCAGAGAAATCCATATTGGAAAGGACTTAAGGGAATCAAATTCCAAAATCATACTGGGAGTCCACCTCTTGAGGAGAATGGGATTCCTCTTAAAGGCCCAGGGGCCAATTGCCAAGCAAGCTTCTAGTTGAGCCGTAGAACCAAACTGGAAGAAGAACAGACCCCTCTCATTCACCGCGACATGGCGGATACCAAAGCGAGCCCAGATTTTTCGAGCAATGGCGTTGACCGCCGAGAAGTGGAGAGATTTTTCATAGAAAAAGCCCACCGATGTGGAGCCCCAAATCTCAGCACCCTGCTGCAAAACCTCTGTAGGGGGAACAGAGGCAATTCGGATCCAACCTCAGTAGAAGGAGGAAAATATTTAAGGGGGGCAGAATAAATTTTGCTCATGCCCAAGGCAGCTTAAGCTTAGGAAAGGCCGGTGGTCTGACCACAGTTCTGAGCTCCGGTCGAACCAACATCTTGGGTACATTTAGGTATTACCTCAACCGCAACAGGAAGCGCATCTAAATTTTCAACACTACCAGTAGAAGACGATCGAGCAGGCACAAACGGCTCGACAGAATCTCGAGCATCCAAAGAACTTTCGTTCTGAACCATGTCAGACCTAGGCGAGATACAGTTGACGACTCCCACATTCTTAGCTTTTGCAAGGAAGTCAGCATCGGGACCAGAAGGAGGGAACAGCGCCCCGTCGCGCAAATGAGGGAAGGTGCCGGATGAAGGAACCTGACGATGAGCAAGACGCTGGAGAGAGGAATGCTTGAGGGATTTGGGTTCGAAATCCGACGGAGAGAGAGCGGATGCTGGACCAGGGGAGGCGGAGACCTGGGGATGACCTAGGGGTGCCCCCAGAAGTCCGGCCATGGCCGGCAACGGCCAAGAGGGCGGCAAACACGAATTCGAATTTGAAGCCCTAGAGAGAAGAGATATTTTCCATCATTAAGGTATGTAATTTTATTCAAATTTTGAGGACGAAATTTTATAAGAATGGTAGGATTGTAAGGTCCGAGATTTCACAATCATGCAAATTATAATTAAACTAGCTAAGCTAGTATATGGAAAATTGAGGTTAGTAAATGTAGGAAACAAATTGGGAAAAAGAGGTAAAAATCGAGAAGCTGAAGGCTCGCCTCAGGATGCTGCAGCAGTACAAAAATTAATCGGTGGGGCAGGTTAACAGAATTTAATCTAATCATATTTTAACAGGGCTAAACCGAGCAACAACACTTGGAATTTATACATTTAGCCGGAACAGCAAAAATGGGGCAGCAGTGACATCCGGCGTAATGACCTAGATCCTAAAACTTAGAAAGTCCCCAACATCGAGTCAAGGGAAATTGAGGGCTATCCGGTCAACGTCAGTTGACCAAAAAATGTGATAAGAATAGTAATCCGGTCAACAAGTGTTGACCGAAAAGCGTGAAAAAAGACAAAATTCGGTCAACGTCTGTTGACCGGGAAACGTAAAGGAAGGCTTGTTCGGTCAACGTAGTTGATCGGAAGGAAGGGAAAGAGAAAAGTAAACCGAAAATGCTAAAGGTAAGTAAAATATGGTCAACTCTAGTTGACCGAAATGTGTATGAAGGGGCAACTAAATCCGGTCAAGGCCAGTTGATTGGAAATAATAAGAAAACCCTTACGAAAAGTAGAGTCAGAATAACTATGTCTGAGTAGGTAACCTCCTCCCAACCACCCTCGAGTAGTTGACCTGCCCTACCTACTACCGTCAGACCCAATGACCTATAAATAAGAACTAGAGAGCATAAGAAAAGAGGTTAGGAAGAGACTCTCGACAGAGTTTTCTAGTAAAGGAATACCAGAATTTTAGGGCGAAGTAAAGGAATTCAGATAAGAGTACTCACCTTTTTGTTGATCATATATTCAATGCAAGTATACCCTGTTTTAAGTTCATGAATTAATGCAAGTGTACTCACCCCCTTTTTAAGTTTGTGATTGCAACGCAAGTATGTCTCATTTTTTATGAACTTATGTTATGGCATGTACGATGTTTGTTCTGATCGTTTGATTTGCGGAAGAATCTCAGTTAACCGCATGTTTAAAAGAAGCTTTGTTATTCATGATGTCTAATTTCTTTATGTACGAAGTATGGTTACTTACCGATTTGCAAGAACTTCGATAATTGTATGTTTAAGGATAAAAGACCTCCTACTTTTGATATATGACCTTTGGCTTTTGTTAAGATAACCTTCGACTTTTGTTAAAAGACCACCGACCTTATATTATGATTGAAAGCAGCCCTAGAGTGTATTTTAAAATCGGCTTTTGTGAAAAGACCTCCGGCTTGATAAGTAAGACCTATGTTATTTTGATAAAAGACCTTCGGCTTTAATATGTTAAAGAAAAGGCTTTACGGACTTCAATTGTTGAAGTTAAGAACAAAGGCTATAAGAACAAGGAAAAATGTATGTAATCCGGATAGCAAGTGGAACTCTACGACTTCCGACCTTTGAACTATAATGGATGGCCATTAAAAGATATGAACTAAGAACCGAATTCTATTAAACTTGCTGTTAAAGATGAATAAAGGATATTTGAGTGACACTCGATGACTGCCCCTAGGCCATGGGAAAAATTTTTGGTGGTATAAGGCTTTCAAACTACGGCCCCGTATGCTGGGTAAAAGGCATTACCTCCGGCGTCGGGGAGCATAATGAGAGGATATGGCTCTAGGTTGTGGGGTAGCACACAATCCTTCCTCGATATTATCTGCTCTCGTTTGGTCTCTAAAGAGGATAAGTATTTCATTCGGTTTTTATGAATTTTCTAAAGACAAGATAATAAGAATAAGAATAAGAAATTCTAAACTTAAGCAGAAACGATATGGTGATTTTTGTATGCTAAGTTATGTTATGAACCCTTACTTTGATCCGATTACATGTATGTTAATGTTTTTCGCATGTGGATACCTTGCTGGGCTTTGTAACTCACTCTTATTACTTTTCAGATGATGAAAAGCTTATAGAGGATGAAATTGAGTAGAGTCATATGAAGTAACTAGGCGACATAGTTGGCCGGAGCTGATCAGTAAAAGAATTGACATATTTCTTTTGATGTTTTGAGAAGGATTTATAAAATAGTTCCGCTGTAAAAGAATTTATGGATGTTAGTATGTTTCCGTAATTATAATATGGATGAATGAAGTCGATATTTCTAGTGGCATCTCATTGTCATGTCACGGTTTTTGTAGTCGACCAACCTGAGTGTTGGTCGGCCATGTAACGACCCAGACTTTAAAAAACATAGAAAATTTCAGCTATCGAGTCCGATCAACGCCAGTTGACCTGAAAATGTAATAAGAAAAGATAAATCGGCCTTAAGATGAAATCAAGTTCGGCCCCTACTTGATGAAAAGAAGTCCGGAATATTCCTGGACGAAAAGAAATCCGAACTTCCTTAATAAAAATCCAGTCTGGATTTCTATGAAAATCTAGTCTGGATTTCCTTGAAAAAGGAGTCCGGAATACCCTTGAAAAGAAGTCCAGATTTCCCTTGATGAAAATCAAGTCCAGCCGTGTAAGGCCGAGGTAGCCTTGAAGGCCGGAGTGTTTTGTTGATGGTAAAGCCAAAGTTGATGATCCGATCAACAAGTGTTGACCAGAAGTCGTGTAAAAATAATTCGGTAATGGCCCAGAGTACAAAACATAGAGAATCCCCGACGTCGAGTCAAAATAATACGTAAAGGATGGTAATCTGGTCAACGAGTGTTGACCGAAATGCATAAAGGGAGGAGTACTCCGGTCAACGTGAAATGTTGGCCAGGAAACATAAATGGGGGGAAGGACGGGAAAAAGGAAAGTGATTGGTCAACGCCAGTTAGTTGACGGGGTGCGTAATCAGGAAACCACTATAAATAAGGAAACCGAATACGATGAAATAAAAATTAATAAGGAAACTGTGTATAAGGAAATAACCGGTAAGACAACTTTATAATAAGGAAACCTTATAATTACAAAACCTTGAGAATTTGCCAAACCCTAACGACGGCTACTAGGCCCAAAGGCCTATAAATAAGAATTAGAGAGAGGGAAAAAGGGGCACTCGATAGGGCTTGCTAGTAGGGGAAGACCACAAGTTCAAGGCGAAATAAAGAAATTCAGGCAAGATACTCACCCTTGTTTTTTAAACTCATGATTATGCATGATTCCTACGCTAGTATATCTGATTTTATATGAACTTTTATGATGTTATTCTTTTTCTTTTTATCTGATGCTTGAGGTATGATTACTGTTCGATAATTGCATGTTTAAGGAAAAAGGTTTCATGATATTTGGTTTTGTTCTGCTGGGAGAATAATTTTCTGTCGACTTAAATGAACTGTGATAATTGCATCATTAAATAAAAGAACTCCGTCCAAAGAACTCCGATCTTTCTATGAACAAAGTAGTCCGTCCTCTTTTGAAAAGTACTCCGGTTTTAAAGAAGAGGAATTTCGGCCCTTACGTCTTTAAAGTGTAATCCGTCCGTTTGAAGAAAAAGCCCTCCCTCCGTCTAAAAAAAAGACTTCCGGACTTTTGATAAAAAAAAAAAAAAAAGCACACCGTCTTTTGTTAAAGAAAAATCACTCCGGATTTTAGAGCGTCGGATTTTAAAAGAAACAGAACTCCAGCTCTTAGAGCTTCGGCTTTTAAAAGAAAAAGAACTCCGGATATTAAAGAAAAGTCACTCCGGTTTTAGCAATCCGGATTTAAAAGAAAAGTCAGTCCGATTTTAGCACTCCAGATTTTAAAGAAAAGTCACTCCGGTTTTAGCACTCCGGATATTAAAAAAAAGTCACTCCGGTTTTAGCACTCCAGATACTAAAGAAAAGTCACTCCGGTTTTATCACTCCGGATATTAAAGAAAAGTCACTCCGGTTTAGCAATCCGAATTTTAAAGAAAAGTCAGTCCGGTTTTAGCACTCCAAATTTTGAAGAAAAGTCTTTTTTTTTTTGTAAGTAATTAATTGCATTAAAGTATTAAATAAAATGTATAAAAGACTATGTTCTTAACCAAGTGTTTTTCCGACTTGGGGAAAAAGACATAGTAACAGGGGAGGCCCCCAAACCAATGACAACAGTCATTAAAAAAATACGATTACAATAATATTCGGTCATTGTAAGAAATAAAAAAAACGATCAGCCAAGGTGAATGAAAAATCATCCTGCCACTACAGGAAAGGTGCTCCGGCTTCAAAAGGCCACATCGTCTCAAAAGCACTCCGGCTTCAGAAACCACACCGTCCTCAAAAGGCACTCCCGCATTAAAGTGCCACTCCGTCCTCAGCGCACGCAAACCACGTAAACCACTCCGGCCTTTTAGTGAGCATAAGGCACTCCGGCTTTGTGAGCCACTCCGGCCTCAAGAGGCACTCCGGTAACAAAAGGCCACGCACTCTGGATTCACTCCGGCATTAAACGAAACAGCAAAATTGCACTCCGGAAAATGCACTCCGGCAAAAGGACGAAACAAGCAAATGCACTCTGGCAAAATGCACTCCGGAAAAATGCATTCCGGATTCAACTGACTCAATCCCACTTCGGCCTTTTAACGAAAAAGGACTCCAGATGCGAAGCCACTCCGGCCTCATCTCACGCATATCCACTCCGGCCTCAAAGGACACTTCAACAAAAAAATGCGCAAAGAACCACTCCGAAATCCGGATTTCCAGAGAAAAAGCACTCCGAAATCCGGAGTTCTCAAAAGCTCCGGCAAGAGAAGCGATACAAAAGAAAAGAAACACTCCGGATTTCGGAGTGCACAAAAAGCACTCCGGAATCAAAAGCCAGGATATTACTAAATTTATTTATTTATTTTTTTCGGATTGCCATAGAAGCGAGCAAAAGAACTCCGGATTCCGGAGTTCTCATAAGCTCCAGCAAAAGAAGCGAACAAAAGAAACAAAAGAAACGCTCCAGAATCTGGAGTGCACAAAAGCACTCCGGAATCCGGAGTCCTTAAGAGCCAAGATAGGTGTCACTTCATCCGGGATTTAGGAGAACAAAAGTGCTCCGATCTAGGAAACAACAACAAAACACACTCCGGAAACATCACGCAGTGCCATTTCGACCGCATAGTAGAACAAGAAGCACTCAAGCCTCCAAGCTGCCTCAAGGCACAACACCACCCACTCCCAAACTGGCAGCTGCAGGATTTCATGCCTGAGAAGTCCGATTTTTTATGGATGCATCTTTACGTCGCCTGCCAGACTTGTACTGACGCCAGGGTTCTTCAGTCGGGATCATAAAGGTATTGCTATGAAGCCTAGCTAAAAATTCAATCTGATTACAATTCTGGAAACCCGGACAATTTGTTGCCGATTTCAGCAAGGAAGACAGGAATCCAAAAACAACCTTCTCCTCCTCTGGAGAGAAAGAGGCACTATGGGCTTGAGAGATGTCAACCGTAAAAACTAGTTGGAAAACCAACAAATAAGCATCATGGGGAAACCCATTATTTGCCGCATCCAACGGAAATGCTGAGCGGAACTTACTAAAGTTCTCATCAGTTATATCCTGCCAGCACCTGTTCAGGAAGTCCGTCACAAGTTTCCTATGCTCAGCAAGGGCGTCATGGAATAGTTGACGAGAGCCATCTGAGTCCAGAAGCTGCTGAAAAGCCAAGTACAACGGTTCCTTCTCATATGAATCCTCATCATCTGAATCAGAGATAGGGGTCTGATCGACGATCAGATCCGCGTAAGGAGTAATACCATCCAGAGTAATCTTCTTGTTCACAGGGCTAGTCCCGGCTAGAATAACTGGAGAGCCATCCAGAGAGTATTTCTGAACGATCCGAGAGATAGATTCAGGGATAATATCAGGATCTACCACCTCAATTGGACCCGAAGCGTGGGAATCAAGCGGAACCTCGAGGGGTCCAGGAAGGGAGCCAGCAGCTCGGGAACCCTCAAGCAGGGCAACAGCCTTATGGGGAACCCCATCATCAGAAGTAATTGGTCCGGCTAATGTGTCAGCCTCAGCTTCTGCACTATGATGCACATAGACCCCAGCAGAAGGGTCTAAGTGGGTGTCCACCTCAGGGCACTGTAATGCCGCAAAGGAGTTGGACTCCGGCACTGGTCCAGCAGGTATAACCTCAGGATGAGACTTGCTTTTAGCCTTCCACGAACCTTTTCCCACCCGCACGTTTCCAACTGGTGCCAATGGGATCTGGCACTCCGGTTTTAGCACTCCAGATATTAAAGAAAAGTCACTTCGGTTTTAGCACTTCGATATTAAAGAAAAACATATGCTCGAATTGATTGAAACCCTTCTTGAGAGAGAAGCTCCGCCTTCTCTCTTCCCCTATTTTCAAATCTGCCTGCTCTGCCCTGCTCCGTCCCTCATTTTTTCTTACCGGCGCCCATGGCGTCGGTTCCCCCATGTGCCCCATCTCTCCTTCTAAAGCTCCCCCCTCTCCTTCAGTCCCCTTCTGCTGCCCCTTCGTCCTCTTCCACTTTCAACCTTTCCCCCCTCTTCTTCAATCTTCACCTTCTCGTTCTCTCCCTTCTTTATCCCCTTCTGCTAGGGTTTCTAGCGTCCCGTCTTTGCCCCCCGGCTCCGTTGTTGCTGGTTGTTCGTTCCCGACTCCGTCTCCTGAGGCTGTGGCTTCGCAGTCGGCCCCTTTGCCGTCGTGGGCTTCTATTGTCTCCAAGGACTCCTTCGATTCAGGTACTCTTCTTAAATACTTCCCCCCTTCCCCTCAGGGTCCTGTTCCTGAGCTATTTCCCCCTGGTGAAGTTATTGAACAGGGAGATGTCACATGGAAGGATTCCCTAGTGGGCTACTTCTATGAGGCACCCCTTAATTTCTTCGTGGTCAATCATATTGTCAGAAAAATTTGGGCTAAGTTTTGGATTTCCCATGTTGTAGAGATGGAAAATGGTTTCTTTCTATTCCGGTTCGCAAGCGACATTCAGATGCAAGAATGTCTAAAGCATGGTCCTTAGACCTTTGCTGGTCATCCACTCTTCTTAAAACAATGGACTCCGGAATTGGTTCTCTCCAAAGAGAACCACAAGACTTTCCCTTTGTGGGTTCACCTAAAAGGGGTTCCGGTTCACTTTTGGACCCCTCTGGGGCTTAGCTGGATCGCCAGCGCCATTGGGAAACCGCTCCAGTTGGACCTCGCAACTGCCAAAAGAGACCGGCTTAGAGTTGCGCGTATCTGTGTTGAAGTCACGGCTTCAACTGATTTGCCTGAGTGAATCAGGGTAAATTGTGGGAGTCGCTTGGGGGTCGATGTGGAGGTTGAATACCCGTGGAAGCCTGGCCAAAATGATTCGAGTCGGAATGCTAGGATCCCAAAGATCCATAGCAAGATGCCCCACAAAGGTAAACCTTCTGGGCGCCTGCCTTCTTCTGCGCCCGTTGTCAATGGCTCAGGGGGAAAGGGTTCTTGGAGATATTCTAAGAAACCTGAGACTGTGGGTAAGACTGCTGGTCCTGTGCCGGCATCAAACTCCTTTGAGGCTATTCACAACTTAGAGGCTGACTACCCCCTAGACCTGGTTGTAGGGAATGGGATTAATGCTGGTAACGTTTTTGCTGAAGCCAATGACCTGGGAGGGAAATGTCCTAGGCAATCTAACAACAATCCTGGGACTTTGGGGACGACTGATAGAGCTGCTTCGGACTCCAATTCCTTTGCAGCTTTGCTAAGCCCAGAGGCTGACACCCTGCACACCCTTTCTGAAGGTTCTGGGAATTCTGAGATAAGTCATTCTATGGAGCCTGTCCCAAACCCCAAATTGAGTGACGGTGTGCTGGTTCCCCTAGGTGAACTTTCCCTTGTTGTTGACAGCAGTAGTAGATCCCAGAACTTGCCTTCCTGTGATCCCCACTTATCAAAAGATGTCCAGCAGGTTGAGGTGCCCTCTGGCCCCTCCTCCACTAATATCTCTTCCCACTCTAGAAGTTCCCGTTCGGCTAGACGTGTGCCGATTGAGACGGCCCAAGTCCTGGAGGATAAAGACGTTGGGCCTCCCTTACCTGCTCCAAAGCAAGCAAAGGGGGCTAAGAAGAAAATCCCCCCCACCCTCATCTCTCATGGTTAGTGTTGCTTGTTGGAACGTCCAGGGGCTTAATGGGGCCCCCAAGATCCATGATGTCAAACAATTTATCATGTCCAATAATTGTGCTATTGTAGGTCTTGTGGAAACAAGGGTTAGAGAGAATAAGGCTTCCCACATCTCTAATCTACCGATGCCTTCCTGGAATTGGGCGTGGAATTACTCCGCCACCCCCTAGGGTCGAATCTGGATTGGGTGGGATGAGTCAGTGGTTGATTTGAGTATTTTGACCAAAACTGCTCTAATCATCCACTGCAAAATTCTAAATAAAATCAATAATCACTCCTGCTTTATCTCATTCATATATGCCTCAAACTTGGAAATTGTCAGGAGATCCCTTTGGAATGAGCTGCATGCGATCCACCGCCTTATTTCCAACAAACCCTGGGCTGCTCTGGGAGACTTTAATGCTATTAGAGCTCCTTCTGAGAACCTGGGGGGCTGGCATGAAACTAGCGCCAGAGCCCTTGACAGCTGCCTCGTCGACTATGAGCTCCATGACCTAAGCTTTAACGGCGCTTTCTTCACTTGGAATGACGGCAGGGATCCTGGATCTTGTATCTTCCGCAAACTGGATAGAGTGGTTGTAAATGGCCCTTGGCTCTCAAAGCTTCCCTCCTTAGCGTCTTTTCCCCCTGCTAGGCTCTCGGATCACTCCCCATGCATCCTCTCCCCTTCTATTTGGACGCCTCACTGTGCTGGAAGCTTTCACTTCAAAAATTTCCTTGCGCTCCACCCACAATTCCTTCCTACTGTCTGTATCTGCTGGAGTCGCTGTATCCAGGGTGTTCCCATGTTCCAGATTGTCTCTAAGCTTCGTCTTCTCAAGGACAAGCTGAAAGAGCTAAACAGAAACATGGGTAATGTTCACGAAGAGGTCGCACGCTCTAGATCGCAGCTTGAGGACTTCCAGAGGAATGGTCCTCCTGCTGGCTCTCAGCTCGTGGCTCATGAAGAAGATAGGTTAAAAGCTATCTATCATCGAGCTTTGAGAATTGAGTGTGATTATCTTCAACAAAAGGCAAAGATAAGATGGATCAAGGATGGGGACCAATGCTCTAGTTACTTCTTTCGATCCATTGCTAGTAAGCTCAACCGTAATAGGATCCTCTCCTTGACCAAAGAGGATGGTTCCCCTACCACCAATTTGCAGGATGTGCAATGCCTCCTTATCAACCACTTGTCCCATCTCC
Source organism: Nepenthes mirabilis (assembly GCA_025585075.1). NCBI lineage: Eukaryota > Viridiplantae > Streptophyta > Magnoliopsida > Caryophyllales > Nepenthaceae > Nepenthes > Nepenthes mirabilis. Next base: position 13,254 of record JAODPA010133383.1, read on the forward strand.
TGGGAATTGGTAGAGAGGATGGGTCTTTCTCTAAAGAGAGCCTCCGCCCTTTTATCCTAAATTCTGTGCCTGATGCCCTCCGCCTGAGCCTCTGTCGCCCTATCTCCTCTGACGAAGTTCGCCTAGCTTTGTTCTCAATAGACGACAATAAGGCCCCAGGTCCGGATGGTTTTTTGGCCAAATTCTTCAAAGTTGCTTGGAATGATATTGGTGCGGACACTACTGATGTAGTTCTAGACTTCTTCCTCCATGGGAAGATCTTAAAGCAGATCAATACAACCTTGCTTTGCTTAGTCCCGAAGATCAAATCTCCTTCCAAGGTCTCTGACTTCCGCCCCATTGCTTGCTGCAATGTCATTTATAAGATCATTTCAAAGATCATCGCCGCCCGCCTCCAACCTACGCTCCCCTTCCTTGTTGGCAAATGTCAAACTGCTTTCATCTTTAGTAGAAACATTGGTGACAATATCCTGCTGGCACAGGACTTACTCCACAAATACCACCTCAATAAGGGGGCCCCTCGTTGCGCTATAAAAGTTGACCTGATGAAGGCCTTCGATTTCATCCACTGGGACTTCATTCTAGCTGTCCTGAAGCTGATGAACTTTTCCCCCACAATGGTTAATTGGATCAAGCAATGCATCACCACCACCACGTTCTCCATTAATCTCAATGGTATGTCCGTGGGTTTTTTTCGTGGGGCCAAAGGGTTTAGACAGGGTGGCCCCCTCTCTCCCTACCTTTTTGTCTTAGGGATGGAAGTCCTGAATGACATTCTGACTAGAATGGCTAGGACTAATCCTGATTTTAAGTTCCTCTGGAAATGTGAATGCTCCCATATTGTGATGCTCGGCTTTGCGGACGATCTTCTCCTTTTCTCCAAAGCGGACCGCAATTCCATTCAGGCCATTCATGAGAGTCTCAGCATTTTAAGTTGTCTGTCCGGCCTCACTCCCAACCTGGATAAGAGTGAGATTTTTTACAGCTCTATTAGGGAGGATTCCTTTCAATGCCTCATTGACATTCTCGGATTCAAGAGAGGCACCCTCCCTGTCAGGTATCTCGGTGTCCCCCTTATCACCATGAAACTCACCTGCTCTGACTGCAAGCCTCTCCTTGACCGTATCCACCTTAGAATCTCGTCTTGGAATAATCGCTGGCTCTCCTTTGCTGGTAGGCTCCAGCTTATTTCTTCCATCCTCTCCACTATCCACAACTATTGGGCTTCTTTGTTCATCCTTCCCAAATCTATCTTGAACCGCATTAATAAATCCCTTCGCTCCTTCCTGTGGCATGGCTCCCTCGATGGTCGTTTCTCTGCTAAAGTTGCCTGGAAGGATGTTTGCTCCCCTAAAGGAGAAGGGGGTCTGGGTTTTAAAAATCTGGTTGCATCCAATAAAGCCCTTCTTTGCCGTCACTTCTGGAGGATCATCATCAAAGACCCCGACTCCATTTGGGTTTCTTGGTGTTACCTTCACCGAATCAAAGATCGTTGCATTTGGACCATAAAAATTTCAGATTCAGCCCCATGGAGCTGGAAAAAACTTATGGAGCTCCGATCTGCTCTCCGTCCCAAGATCAGTTTTTGTATTGGTGATGGAGCGGACACGTTCCTCTGGCTCGATCATTGGCACCCGCTGGGCCCTCTCTGTGATCGAACCAGTGAGAGGATCAGATGTGTTACCGGTTTACTCCTGGATGCAAAAGTTAAAGACATCATTATTAACGGAGCCTGGAGATGGCCTAACCAGTTTGACACAGAAGTAGCGGATATTGCTGATCGCACGCCCCCTACCTCCTTGATCTCTCCCGCAAGGATTTAGCCCTTTGGACTGCTGACCACTCTGGAACTTACACTGCCAAATCCTCTTATAGTATTTTCCATACTCCTAATGACGTTGTGGAGTGGTCCGGTCTTGTTTGGACCCCTCTGTTCATCCCTGCTCATGCCTTTATTCTTTGGTTAGCTATCCGCCACAGGCTCAACACTCTGGATAGGGTTAGCCAGTACCTTCACATCTCTCCAAATTGTGTTCTTTGTTCTAATGACAGGGAAAGCCACAGCCACCTTTTCTTTAGTTGTCCTTTCTCCTTGACGGTCTGGCGCCTCATGCGCTCCCAGGCTGGCCTTAACTAGCCCTATCCACACTGGTCCTCCAATATCTTATGGGCTGCCAAACATTGGAAGGGAAAATGCCTCAAAGCCAGCTCCTATCGCCTCACCCTTGCGGCCTCAGTCTATTTCATTTGGAGGGAGAGAAATCAACGTGTCTTCAAGAACACCGCGTGCAATGAAGCCTAGCTGGCCCACCAGATTACTGCTGCTGTTCGGGGGAAGCTGGAGTTCTCTCATGTTGCGGCCGCCCGTAGAGACAGATCGGTTCTGATAAGATGGAGCATCCCCCTTGCAGTCCTGAGCGCGGACTCCAATTCCTGACTCTTGACTTCATCCGGTGTGCTTCATTTCTGCCGGAGCTGTTCTGCTATTGGCCTGAGTGGCCTGTTTTCGGAGCAGTTTGCGTTGAAAAATTTGTTTTGTCCTGCCTGTTATGACTCCGGATACCGGAGTGTCTTTTTGTCCTGACTTCTAAGGACTTCAAATTCCGGAGTGTCTTTTTTTCCTGGCTTCTAAGGACTCCGGATCTGAAGTGTTTCCTCCTGTACTTTATTTTAAAAAAAAACCGTTTTGTCTTGCTTTTGAGGACTCTGGGTTCCAGAGTGCTCCTGCTTTTGAGGACTCCGGAACCGGAGTGTTTCTGTGCTTTAATTTAAAAAAAATTAAAAAAAAATTTTTTGTCCCTGCTTTGTGGACTCTGGATTCCGGAGTGCTCTTTGTCCTGGCTTTGAGAACTCCAGGTTTCAGAGTGTGCTCTGTCCTTACTTTTGTGGACTCCGGTTCCGGAGTGCTGCTTTCTTTGCCCTTTCCAAAAAAAAAAGAAAAATTTGGAACTCCGGATTCTGGAATGCTCCTTGCTTTTGAGGACTTCGGAGCCGGAGTGCTTCTTCCTGTGCTTTTATTTCCCAAAAAAAAAATTTATGAATTCCGGTTTCCGGAGTGCTTTTGTGCACTTCGGCCTCCGGTGTGTTTTCTTTGTTCGCTCGCTTCCTTAGGCGGAGCTTTGGAGTGCTCCGGATTCCGGAGTGCTTTTCTTCGCTCCGCTGGCTTTGTGGCGTTCATGCTTTTTTTCTTGTGAAAGCTATATTTGGCCCTTTTTCAAGGACTCCGGAATCCGGAGTGGCTCTTTTTACATTTTTCTGTTGGGGTCGCCTTTGTGCCTGTAGCTCCGTTGATTGAATTCGGAGCTGGTTCCCTCTGAAGCTGGAGTGGCTTGTGTGAGGAAAAAATATA
>JAODPA010133394.1:0-16601 GCA_025585075.1 Nepenthes mirabilis
TATAATTTTCCAAAATTCTTAACATGCTGAAGCTTGTGATTTATGTGGGAACTGCGCTATAAAATTTTTAAAACATGTAAATGCTATATATTACAAAAAATGCAAACATTTCGCACGATTTTCTAAAATTTTCTCACTTCATTTCAGTTAAGATTCATACAATAGCAATTTTGAGCAAATTTTGGACACATAAAGCATATACTTAAGGATTTAGAACATATTTAAATATTATATACGAAAATCAAAGTATATAAGAGCATTCAAACAAAATTTTATGAACATCATGAAAATTACAAAGAATAGGAATGAAAATTCAGCCATGCGAAATATAAACATTGTACATATAAAATTCTAATATGCTTATGTTTTTGAAATAATAAATACCCATATAGATCAGAGAAAACAATAACAAGATAACGATGGATTTAGGATGTACTTACCTTATCCCCAAATTTGCTAAAATCTTCGTTAAATTCACTTTAAATATCCTCCTCTAACTTTTTCTCTCACCTCTTTTCTTTCTCTCTATTCTCTCTAAAATCTTACAAAAATGGCTGAAAATAAGTCTCATTATCAAAATTTAATGTACCTCATTGAAAAAATAAATGTGGATATTTTTCCAAGATCTCATCTTCTTTTTTTCATGTGGCTTCTTCATACGAATTAGTCATCCATAAGACCTTTACCAATGGAATTATCTTCTTCCAAAACACTTGATCTCTTTTTTCTAAGATTTAAACTAGTTCCTCAATGTACGTCAAATCTTTATTAATATTCAATCGTTCATACTCAATACTATGTGATGGGTCATGAATATACTTCCAAAGTATTGACATAAGGAAGACATTATAGATATCACCCAAACTCGTAAGTAGAGTTAACCTAGACGTTACCTCACTGATCTTCTCTGAAATCTCAAACGGTCCAATAAACATTTACTTCAATTTTCTTTTAATCCCAAATCGAGAGATTCCCTTTTATGGAGATATTTTTAAAAATATGTGATCCCCAACGACGAAACTCAACTTTGACATTCTCCAATAAACATAACTTATTTATTGACTTTGAGTGACTCTTAATCAATCATTTGATCAAACGAATCTTCTCAAACGTCCCTTGGATACTTGTGGTTCCAATAGTCTTTGATCTTCAATTTCCTCCTAATGAATTGGGAAACAACATTTCTTTTCATACAACACTTTGAATGGGGCCATGCCTATACTTCCATAATAGTTGTTATTATACACAAATTTGACTAATGAAAAATAGTCATTCAATTGCCTTTTATTTTTAAAATAAACTCTCAAAATATCCTCTAAAATTTAAATCATTCACTCTATTATTCATCTGTTTGAGGATGATAGGTTGTGCTAAATTTCAGATTAGTTCGTAACTATCAATGCAAACTTTTCTAAAATTTTAAAATAAACCTTGGGTCTTAATCTGAAATAATCAAAATTATTAATCCATGAAATCTCACTATCTCATTAATATATAGACACACCAATTAGTCTCTAGAGAATGTCATCCGAACTGTAGTGAAATAAACTAACTTAGTAAACCGATATATAATTACCCACATAGTGTCATTGTGACGGACCGGCCTTACTCCACACATAAAGCCGCCGTCAAGCCAAAATCATTGCCTTAATAAAATGATTTAATAAATAATAAATATTAATTAGGTGGACATAAAAATTTTATTTGTCTTTCATATAAATAAACACAGGATTCCTTAAGGTCGAACTATATGAGCTGGCCTTCCGTTTTAACTTCAAACCAGGCCGGCCAACACTAAGGTTAGACGGACCTGAAAGCCTGAGATGCTTACTGGACTTTTCAATTTCAATATCCAAAAAGTAATCACGGAAATATACTAACATCCATAAATTCTTAAACAGCGGAATCATTTTGCAAGTCTTCTCAAAGCATAAAAAGGAAAATAAATTAAGCTCTTCATTGATCTGCTCCGGCCAACTATGCCATCAAGCTACATCATATGGATCTATGCCACTTCGTCCTCCATAAGCCTTTCGTCATCTGAAAAGTGGCAAGAATGAGCTACAAAGCCCAGCAAAATACTCACATGCAAAAAACAAAAACATACATATAATCGGATCAAAACAGAGTTTCATAATATAACTTAACATATGAAAATCATCATATCGTTTCTTCTTTATTTCTTATTATTATTATCTCATCTTTGGAAAATCCATAAAACCATTTGAAATTCTTATCATCTTTAGGGATAGGACGAGAGCGGACAATATCGAGGAAGGGTTGTGTGTAACCCCACAACCTAATGCCGTATCCTCTCATTATACTCCCCGAGGTGGGAGGTAATACCTTTAACCCGATATACGGGGCCGTAGTCCAAAAGTCTTATGCCACCAAAAGTCTCCCCTCGTGGCCCAGGAGGTAGTCCTCAAGTGTCACTCCAATATCCTTCATCCATCTTTAACAGTAAGTTTAATAGAAACTCGGTTTATAGTTCATATCTTTTAATGGCCATCCGTCATAGTTCGAAAGTCGTAGAGTTTCACTTGTTGTCCGGATTATATATATTTTCACATAGCCTTGCTCTTTACTTCATCAGTTGAAATCCGTATAATCATCTTAAAGCCGAAGTCGTTTTCAAAAGTTGGAGTTCTAATTCCATTAAAAACTGAAGCTCAAATAGTCGGAGTTCTTTAAAATTCGGAGTTCTAATTCCATTAAAAACCAAAGCTCAAATAGCCGGAGTTCTTTAAAATTCAGACTTCTAAAAACCAGAGTTCATTTTCATTTAAAGTCCGAAGCTCTAAAAGCTGAAGTTCTTTAAAATTCGGAGCTCTAAAAGCCGGAGTTCTTAATCACTCAAAATCCAAAGCTGTTTTTCTTAAAATTTAGAAGTCTTTTCTTTAAATATGCAATTATCAGAGTTCATATAGGTCGACAATTAATTATATACTTCAAGCAGAATAAAATCTAACACCATGAATATCAGGGTTTCTTTTAAACATGCGATTAAGAATGATAAATCACAAGAACTGAACAAACATCATACATACATAATTTCATAAGAATATCATATATACTCGCGTAGTAAACATGCATAATCATGAACTTTAAAAACAAGGGTGAGTACTCTTGCCTGGATTTCTTCTATTTTGCCTTGAACTTTTGACATTCCTTTATTTCTTATCTCATATAGGTCGACAAGACGGGAGCGGACAACATCGAGAAAGGATTGTGTATAACCCCACAACCTAAGGCCGTATCCTCTCATTATGCTCCCCGAGGCGGGAGGTAATGCCTTTAACCCGGCATACGGGGCCGTAGTCCAAAAGTCTTATGCCACCAAAAGTCTCCCCCCGTGGCCCAGGAGGCAGTTCTTGAGTGTCACTCCAATATCCTTTATCCATTTTTAACAACAAGTTTAATAGAAACTCGGTTCATAGTTCATATCTTTTAATGGCCATCCGTCATAGTTCGAAAGTCGTAGAGTTTCACTTGTTGTCCGGATTATATATATTTTCACATAGCCTTGTTCTTTACTTCATCAGTTGAAATTCGTATAATCATCTTAAAGCCGAAGTCGTTTTCAAAAGTCGGAGTTCTAATTCCATTAAAAACCGAAGCTCAAATAGTCGGAGTTCTTTAAAATCCGGAGTTCTAATTCCATTAAAAACCGAAGCTCAAATAGCCGGAGTTCTTTAAAATTCGGACTTCTAAAAACCGGAGTTCATTTTCATTTAAAGTCCGAAGCTCTAAAAGCTGGAGTTCTTTAAAATCCGGAGCTCTAAAAGTTGGAGTTCTTAATCACTCAAAATCCAAAGCTGTTTTTCTTAAAAGTTAGAAGTCTTTTCTTTAAACATGTAATTATCAGAGTTCATATAGGTCGACAATTAATCATATACTTCAAGCAGAATAAAATCTAACACCATGAATATCAGGGTTTCTTTTAAACATGCGATTAAGAACGATAAATCACAAGAACAGAACAAACGTCATACATACATAATTTCATAAGAATATATATATACTCGCGTAGTAAACATGCATAATCATGAACTTTAAAAACAAGGGTGAGTACTCTTGCCTGGATTTCTTCTATTTTGCCTTGAACTTTTGGCCTTCCTTTACTAGAAACTCTATTGCGTGCCTCTTTCTCACTTTTCTAGTTCTTATTTATAGGTCTTGGGTCTGACGACCGTCATTAATGATTGGCAGTACAGGGGGAATATTTTTTATTTATAGCTCTACATTTTCCAAGGAGTTTCCTTATTAATTTCTAGTTAATTAGATCATTTATGGTTTTACATTCCCAAGGAGTTCATTAATTTCTGGTTAATTGAACTTAACAGGATTTAGATTTTTCATTTAAACACATTATGGTAACTATCAGGTGTTGACCGGATTACTCCTTCTTCACGACTTCTAGTCAACACTTGTTGACGGGATCACTTAACTGGTTTCACACTTTCCTTCAATATTATCATCAACTTTGTCCTTCTTCCTCTTGAACCACAATTCTACTCCAGCCTCACCAACACACAAAGCCACTCCGGCCTTCAAGGCCACTTCGACCTTACATCATACAATGCACTCTGGCCTTCAAATTTATGGAACAAATTCCGATTTTAAAAACATGTCCAAGGCCGGTTTAGATTTTCTTTTTTAAAGTGGCTGGTCTTAATTCTCAAGGATGGAGTCGGACTTGTTTTGTACTAAGGGATAGCTGAACTTCTTTGACACTAAGGGAAAGCCAAACTTCTTTTCATCATACAAGGGCAAAACTTGATTTTATCTTAAGGCCGATTTACTTTTCTTAGTACATTTTCCGGTCAACTGGCATTAACCGGACTATATTGACTCAATAACTGAAACTTTCTACGTTTTAGAAGCTGGGCCGTTACAGTCATGATTCCTCAACATCCTAGGTAAACCCATTACAAAATCCATCATTATATTCTCCTACTTCCAGTTAGGGGTTGACATAGGTTGTAAAAGAACTAGTGGTTACTTGTACTCGGTTTTCAATTGTTGGCATATCAAGCAATTTTTTCATGTAGGTCATAATTTTTCTTTTTATGTTACGCTACCAAAATATGTTTTTTAAATCTTGATATATTTTGTTAATCCCAAGGTAGATAGTGTACTTCAATCGATGGGCTTTGTTCACAATTTTTTTCTTCAATTCTTCAATATTTGGCACATATATCTGCCCCCAAAACCTCAAAACTCTATATGCACATATACTAAAATCTACGCTCAACTCATTTAAGACAGTAATGTTCACCAAGAAGAGTTCATTCGTTTGAGCTCCTATAATTCTTTCCGAAATTTTTAGTGGCATTTGAAAATAGGACAAGATCATCCACATACTAGGGAATGCCTTTTAATATTGCATTCCTTCATACAATCTAACATCTCCATCTCTTTAATATTCAAATCAGCTATTTGATTCGTCATTTAGTGGCTCAACACATACACTACCACATTGGCCTTTCCCAGTTGATATTAGATCTCACAATTATAAATCTTTAAAAAATTCATTCACATTCTTTGCCTCATGTTTAATTATTTCTTTAAAAAATAAGTACTTTAGACTCTTATGGCCTGAATATACCAAGAATGTTTTCCTATAAAGACAATGTCTCCAGATTTTTAGCGCAAAAATTATCATTACCAATTCTAAGTCATCATCAAATAGTTCTTTTATTGCATCTTCAATTGCCTCGATCCGTACGTAATCACTTTCCCGTGTTACATCAGGACACACCCTAATTCAGTCTTCGACACATCACAATAGACCATGAATCATTCGAATCCTTCAGAAATCATCAAAATTAAGGCTATTGTTAAGCGATCCTTCAATTCTTGAAAACTTCTCTTATAATCATCCGTCCAATCAAATTCCACTTCCTTCCATATCAATCAGGTTGATGGCATAGCAATCCTCAAAAAGTTTTTCATAAACATTCAATAGTAACCCGCCGTTCCCAAAAGGCTTCTAACTTCGGGCATAGATGTCAGTCGGTCGTAATAGGTTACAGCTTCAATCTTTTTGGAATTGACCGAAATATCTCCCTTTGAAATTATCCAAAAATATAACTTCTTTAAGTCAAAATTTACAGTTTTAAAATAATTTGTTATACAATCTCCTCTCCCAAAGTATTTAGAGAGCAACCTTTAGATGCATATCATGCTACTCAAAACTCCTCAAATATATTAGAATGTTATTAATATATATCACCACAGACTTTTTGAGGTAAAGTTGAAACACCCAGCTCATCAAGTCCATAAAAACTATAGGGGTATTAGTTAACACAAAAGTTATAACTAAAAACTCGTAGTGCACATACCTCGTTCGGAAAGCCATTTTTGCCACGTTTTTCTTTTTAATTCTCAATTAATGATATCCCAATCAAAGATCAATATTAAAGAATACTCGAGACCCTCGTAATTGGTCAAATAAGTCATCAATTCTCAATAATAGGTACTTATTTTGGATGGTGATTTTATTTATCTCTCGGTAATCTATACACAACCGTATAAACCTATCATTTTTCTTTATAAATAACACTGGAGCACCCCATGGGGACACACTTAACCGAATAAATCATTCTCTAATAATTCTTGCAATTGTTTCTTTAATTCCTTAAGTTCCAATGATGTCATTCTATAAGGGCCTTCGATATGGGCACCACTCCAGGTATGATCTCAATTTTGAATTCAATTTCATGATTAAACAATAATTTTGAAAAATTTTCTAAAAAAATATCCTCAAATTCACATACCACCGGTATTTCTTTTGCCGAAATACTATAACTTCTAATGGTAATTGTATAGACCAAATAGACTTGACATCCACTTATCATCAAATGGTAAGTATGCAACGTCGAAATCATGTATGGAGACTATTTTTGTATTATTTCTTGAAAATAAAAGTTCACAACATAGGATCAAAAATATACCCACTTATGAAAATAATTTATGTAGCATGATAATTAACTAATCAATCCATATCAAAAATTATATCAAAATTATACATATTTAATAAGATCAAATTTACTACTAATTCTGACCCATTAACCCAAACAATGTACCTAGGATACATTATATCTGTTACCAAAGAAGATCTCATAGATATTAACACTATTAATAAAAAAATCATAATCCTTGGAAGTGATAACAAATAATGGATAAATTTAGGAGATACAAATGAATACATTAACCCCGAATCCAAAAATACATGAGATGACGTCTCAAAAATTAGAAGTTTACCTTCAACCACTAATGTGATGATCTGCATCTTGAGTCGTTAGTGTAAAAACTCTCCCTGAAGCACTTGGCTTCCTTAGTGTTTTCCTCAAAGGATGTGAACAATATTTAATCATATGGACGGATTAACCATAGTTGAAGAACACTCCCCAAGATATTGTACATGGGCTTTGATAGTGTAGCACGACCTTCCTCCATAGGATTCTCCATAATCAGGGCACACGAGTTTTGATTGTTGACAGCCTAATGTACCCTGGAGTTCAACCCCCTTCTCTTCCTTGTCCATCAATTTGGATCTCTTATAGGATCCTCCCAATCCTAAACTCTAGTCTTTTTGGCTGGCCGACTTCTTCTTGAAAAATTCCTCTCTTTCTAACTCTTGCTTAAATAGGAGGGCCCGATTCAATACCTCTCTATTGGTCCTTAACTTCAAGGTTATGAGCTGCTTTCAAATTGTATCATTCAATTCTTGCAAAAAATTCCTTACTCTCCTTACATCATCATGAACAATGTGGAGAATATAGTGAGATAACTCAGTAAATTTAACGTCATATTATACCATAATCTAATTTCCTTACTGTAAATGAGCAAATTCATCATCTTTTTATTCCCTCAAGCTAGTTGGAAATTACTTCTCCATGAATGCCTCGATAAATATCCCCCAAGAAATCTATTCATTTTTTAGCCTTAAGATTCACTTCTTCATTAACTACTAGTGATTCGCCTCTCTCCCCCACTTATAGGAGGCAAAAACAACTTTGTCCCCCTTAAGATAGTGAATAATTTCAAAAACCTTATAAATTCGTCAGATTCAGACCTCAACTTTTGTAAGATCTGGATCACCCATGAACTTTTGTACCCTTTCATTAATAAACCAGTTATATGTTGTTGTGGTTGTTGCCGGATTTGCCATCGTAGACTCGTGGTGTTGTGACCTTTGCACCATTGATTATATTATATCCACCATCCTTGTCATGATAGCCAAATACTCCTCCATGTATAGTCCAAAAGGCATCTTTTAATCCAATGAAAAAACAATTTGCTAAATTAGGTCCTCTAACCAAAATAAGACACTCTCCTTACAGCCTCTCTAATACCACTTACTCTGCCACGTCTCAAATCCCAAAAATTTAATTCAACTTATATTAATCCAATTATTATCTTAATTCATTTTAAATTTAAAGATTCAAAATTTCATCTATAAAATCCCAAATAAACATTTGAACGTGAATCTGCATTGAATATCAACTACCGTCAACCAACCAAGATGAAAATGAATTATTTTAGTCATAAGACCAGAATGGTTATGCCTTAAGTGGCTCTAATTATAACTATATAATGACTTTAGATGTGCATAAGGAGATATATTCATATTAGAATCAGAATACACAAATTTGTAACTTAGACATCCCGATGGACAAACTAAAAATCTCGCTAAATTACCAACACAACATCACAATAACAAGTTAGATATAACCATTCAGCTGAAACAAATAAACATCCTGAATCTACTGTTCTAATAAAGAATACATTATTCAAAAATCACAAAACTTATTTCTAATCCACGGGCAGTTCTTCCGATTCTTCCATTACCTACAAGATTGTCTCTAGCCCTTTAATTTAGAAGGTTAGTAAAAATTGAAATAGGAGTGAGTAAATTTCTCAGCAAGGCATATGAATTTCTGTAATAAAATATCTAATTTACATCAAAATAATGTTACAAGAAACATGATCAAAATTAAATTTAAAGTCATGCAATTTCTACGCCATTCATGCATAAATTTTTAGATTGACAATTTAGGTTTTCCATCTAACAATGTATCATTAAAAATGTGTTCAAATCATACTAATTCTTATAAATTAAGGATCAATAAGGCTTCACTAGCAAATGAGTGAGTTATCAAAACTAGAGTTATGTATACTTTCATATAACCAAAAGCCTTACGCTGTTATTAAAAACTCATAGGTTAAATTTAATTCGTTGATTTTGACCGTAAATGATAGGTTTAAACCTCGATTACCACTATAATATATTAAAACATGTCATAATATATCACCGCTAATTTTTACTATAGTCCGTATATAAACGAATAAAAAATTTTACACAAATATAAATAATCTTTCATATTTTCTCATATCAGAAAAAATATCTTTATCTTTTTAAAAATTATGGAGTTTTCCTAATAATTCTCAAAAATCTTAGCATGTTGAAGCTTATGATTTATGCAAGAACTAGGCTATAAAATTTGTAATGCATAGAAAAGCTATATTATGAAACTATAAACATGTAAAGGCTTACAGAGAATGTAGGAATTTTGTATGATTTTCTAGAAATTTTCTCACTTCATTTTTGTTAAGAGTCATACAAGAGAAATTTAGAGCAAATTTAAGATATGCAAAGTATACATTTAAGAATTTAGAACATACCGAAACATTATATACAAAAATTAAAACATATAAGAGCATTCAAATAAAATTTCAGAACATGCATGATTATAAATGTAGAAAACTAGCTTGATAATGCAATGCATTCGAATTAAATATATGAACTTCACCAAAATTGTAGAGAATGAGAATAAGAATTTATACATGTGAAGCATAAATATTATACATATGAAATTATATCATCATGCCCATTTAAAATAATAAATACCCATTGAGATCTGAAATAATAACAATAAGAGAAAGAGGAGCTTTGGGTACACTTATCTTATCTCCAAATTTACCAAAATCTTTCCTAAATTCACTTAAAATATCCTCCACTATTCTTTTCTCTCTTCTTCTCTCTTTTCTCTTTTCAAATTCTTTCTTTTCTCTAAAATCTGACAAAAATGACTGAAAATTGATTAGATATGACTTATATATAAGACTGGTATACGTGCACCTGTCAAGCATACACCAAGTATTGAGACAGAAATCGTGCGACGTACGAGTATCTTTCAAGCATGTGTTGAGTATGAGCAATCTACTAAAAGTTTGGTCAAGCACCCTAGATGAGTCTTTTAGGCATGACTCTTTTACCCAAAATACACATATGCACACGTCAGGTGCCAGTTATGCGTTACTCAATATAATGTAACCCAATCAAGCACCCTAGAGCTATCCTTCGGGCACAACCCTTTTACCCAAAATACACATATGCATACGTCAAGCGCTTGTTAGGTGTTACTTAACATGATGTAACCCGGTCGGAATATTGGCTTTGACACAATTATTTATTTGATTTTAATATTTTTCTTAACTTAATTAATCATTATCAAAATTAGATATTTAAAACTCGCACCTTACAATAACAGAGACTTTTCTTGCTCCTCTATAAGATTGCTTTTGACATTTGAGTGCTGTGGAAGGCAACGTTCAAACACCAAATGAAATTCTAGTGAGACTAGGGAATATTGAAGAATCTGGATTTTTTATATTATGATAACATTTTATACCTGTTTAATGGTTATAGCAGTATAGATAATAATCTCTGTGGACTTTGTTTAAATTTTGTGATGACTAGATATTGGCATTTGATTAGCATGTAAGCTTACATTTTAACGATCTTAGGTGTGAGAACTAGAATGATGATTTCTAGTGTTGAGATGGGTTGGAGGATCTTAGTAGGCCTTGTGAGAGGTATCCACATGAGAGTACATTAGATACCCTATTTATTCCACTATTCTTTTTTATTAGAGAGTTTCTTTGTATTGCCCTTTGATTGCAAGCATAAATTTCCCGGGAACTTTATAGCTAAGGAAAAGTAAATTATTACTACAGTTTTAAGAAATATGAAACATACAGAATTTGAATATGATTTATAGTTATCCGATACTAATAGCCATGCTCAGAAGAGATAAGATCAATTGTTTTGTAGATGGATAATTATAGTCTTATGGCCATTGCAAAGGGTGATATCAAAGGACTTCATGACGAGGGATACTTGCTTTGACATGTAGAATTTATGAATTCCTGTACTATATAGCTGTAGAAGGATTACTAGCTTTCTACTCCTTGGACATTGAAGGGAGAGTTGTCAGCTTTTCGTGCCTCTGATGCTAAAGAAAAGTGTTAGATTTCCATGCCTTGGACAATATAGGCAAAGTCGTAAGTTTTACGCACCTTGGATGCTAAGGGGAAACTGCAATATTTCTGCACATTGGACGATGTAGGGAGAGTCATAAGCTTTCCGTGCCTTGGATGCTGAATGGAAATGTGAGATTTTTGCACTTGTGTTGCTAAAGGGAAAATCTTGGGAGATTCTATGTGGTCGCATATCAAACTCAAGAATGACAAAAAACCTCATGGTAATTATCTAACTAGACAGGGACGTAAATACATTAGCATTTGGTTCGCATTGGCAAAATAAAATTTGAGAAGATTGTTATGATATCTCAATATATTTGAGACCTCTATGGAAAATTATTCAATTAAATCTATGTTGTTATTGACATTCAAATTCGATAAAATCCATCTTGCATTTGATATTCAAATTCAATAGAATTCATGTTCTTGTTAATGATTCAAATTCAGGGAATCCATATCATTCCTCTTGATATTCAGATTCAAAAGAATCCATGATGCCATCATTGATGATCGGATCCAAGTCATCCACTCATTGTTGATTCATTAAGATCATGCTTGAGATGTTATGACTAAGTTGTTAATTTCTTGGTTCCTATTGCTATTGAGTATTGTTATGGCTATTATCATTTTATGCCTGTCGATATTGTGTTACAAGATTGATGTTGTCT
Source organism: Nepenthes mirabilis (assembly GCA_025585075.1). Classification (NCBI taxonomy): domain Eukaryota; kingdom Viridiplantae; phylum Streptophyta; class Magnoliopsida; order Caryophyllales; family Nepenthaceae; genus Nepenthes; species Nepenthes mirabilis. The sequence continues at coordinate 12,003 of JAODPA010133394.1, forward strand.
TGTTACAAGGATCTAATTTAGTGTCCAGACAAATAGAAAATGATGTAGAGAATGTAAAAGGGATTAAGATAAGGAAGGAAAATTCAGAAAGGGGGAAAGTAAACAGGGAATAGTGAACAGGGCATACCAATATGATTCGTATGAAGCACACAATAAGACTAGTAACATCTGATTCATCCAATCTTCTATATTAAAATGCTGCAGTTGCCTTAGATAAGCACCCGATACCAGAACATTACCTATAACAATTTGTAGCTATTTAATCATATCTTGATGTCTGTTTTCCAAGTTGTTACCAGATTGCTATTCAACTACATTTAATTGAGAAGCTATTATGATGATTGTCACTTTCTCTAATCCATTTGCTGAAGTGGAACTTCCCTTTTTGCTGGTTTACTACTGTTGAACAAAATGCTACTGCTGATGCTGATTGTTGCTAATGCTGGATTTGATGCTGTGATGCTAATGCTATATTGTTGCTACAATGCTTCTATTTGACCGTATGGCATTGATTATGTAAAAACTATCCTCCCTTTGGCCACATTCTCGTCCTCAAGAATGACAGTAGGAAATTGTTTTGATATAAAGGAAACATCTTCCCATGTTGCATCAGCTTCATCTAAGTTTGTTAATTGTAATAACCACTGTTGTACTGCTTGAGATCCTCGATTGATCATCCTCTACTGAATGATGTGCTGAGGTTGTAATAGAATGGAATCCTTATCTTGCAGAAAGGGGGGAGTTGTCCTGAGTTGCTGATTCCCAACACATTTCATCAACAAAGACACATGAAAAACAGGATGTATCTTACATCCAAGAGGAAATGTCAAACAATATGCAACTTGTCCCACATTAGCTTCGATTGGAAAAGGACCACAATACTTTGCAGCAAGTTTTAAAAACTTCCATATGGCTATTGAACTTTGACTGCATGGCTGCAGCTTCAAGTACACCAAGTAATCTACTTAAAACTTCTTATTAGACCTATGCCTATCTTCAAGAGTCCTCATTCTGTTTTGTGCAATTGTCAACTGTTCCTTAATGAATTAGTTAAGAGAATATCTATTTTGAAGGTAGGTTTAAACTGATGCTATAGATGTATCAGTGGGAAAATCCATAGGTGTGTGTGGAGGAAGATAACTATAAAGGCCTTGGAATGGGGACATTTTAATAGACGTCTGAAGAGTGGAATCATACCACCGTTAAGCAAAAGGTAAGCATTGGGGCCAATTAGAAGGTTTCTTGCTAGTGAGGAAACAATGATAGTATTCAAGTGTTTGATTGACCCTCTCAAATTGGCCATCGGTTTGTAGATGGTATGCTGTTGAAAGATGTATCTTACTTCCAAGTTCTTTGAAGAGGGCTTGCCAAACTATGCTTGTAAAAATCTTATCCCTATCTAATATGATGGTGGATGGTAATCTATGTAGTTTAACAATGTTAACCATGAAAAGGTGGGCTACTATTAATGTAGTAAATGGATGTTTAGTCTAAGGAAATGAGCATACTCATTGAATTTGTCAACTATCGCCACCGTAGTATCGTTTCTTTTTCACTAGAGAGTGGTAGATGTTATATGAAATCCATGGTGATAAATGGCCATTCTTGAGATGGAATTGGTAATGGTTGTATGAGGCTTGGGTATGGTTTTCTGTCTTCCTTATGCTATTGACATATTGCACAAGACCCTATGAATTGGATAACTTGTTGATATAAGCTAGGCCAATAGAAAATTTGATGTAATACCTGAGTCCTCCAAAAGAATGAAGAGCTTTAATGAGTTTGCTTCTTAAATCTATGCGAGAGCCAACATAAAGTCAATTATGGTACTTGATCAATCCTGCTTGATACTAAAATGGAGAACGACTATTGGAATTAATAAGAAGATTGGTTTTTAATGATGAATCCAAGGAGTCCTCTTGATAACTTTCCTCCAATTCATGTAGCCATTGAGGAATCACAGCTGAAGAAGCACACAAGTTTGCCTCTTCAAATAGTCTTGACGGGGCATCAGTTACCACATTATGGATACACTTCTAGTATTGAATTGATTGTTGTCAATCTAAAAATTTAGTGAGTCTTTTATGCTGTAGAACTGATGTGAACGTCTGTTCAAGTAGATGTTTAAGGATTTCTTGATCTATTTTGATAACAAAAGGTTGACGTTGCAAAAAACGCATCCATTTAGTCACAGCAAAGCTAAGAACTCTCTATTATAAGCTGGTCTTTCTTGATTTCTTAGGCCAAATGGTTTGCTTGTAAAGGAAATTGGTTGACTGTGTTGTTGCAGAATAGCTCCCATGCCCAAGTTTGAAGCATCTACCTCAGTTATAAATGCAGAGGTGAATCAACTAGTAAGCATAGGAGCTTGTCATTGTGATTTTCAGAGTCTGAAATGCTTATGCTACCTGTAGACGCCATCTGAATTTCTCTTGAGCCAAAATAGATGTTAATTGTTGAGACAGTACTCCATATCCTTCGATGAATTTCCTGTGGTTGCCTGGAAGGCCTAGGAATCCTCTAACTTCCTTGATTGCTTTAGGAGTTGGACACATTACACTGCTTCTACCTTGGCTAGATCAATTGCTACTCGCCATCCTAAGATAATATGGCCCAAGTACTTGATTTGTTGTTGTCCAAATGAACATTTGGACATCTTGGCATATGTTTTGTGGTTCCTAGGGATTTGTAGCACAACATGTAAATAGGTTAAATATAACTCAAAGGTGGGGCTATAAACTAGAATAACATGAAAAAAATACTAAAACAACTTTCTAAGTTGTTTTTAAAATTATTGTTTACAAGGGATTGAAATATTGTTGGAGCATTGGTTAAGCCAAAAGGCATAATCACAAATTCATAGTGCTCTTGGTGGATTTTGAATGCTGTTTTATGGATATCAATTGGATGCATTCGGAGTTTATGGTCTAATTTGGAAGAGAAGAAAGCTCCATGCAACTCATCTAACAAGTCGTTTATAATTAGAATGGGAAGCTTGTTTTAATCTCCAAGTACCATCCTTCTTCTTAACCAAAAGCATTAGAGAAGAGAAAGGACTAGTACTTGGTTGAATTAAAAACGTCCTCAATGTTTATTTTACTTGTTTTTCAACTTCATCTTTTTGTATATGATTAAATTTGTAGGTCAAAAGTTTATAGGTTGCGCATTAGTCACAGGTGGAATCTAATGACCACAGCTTCTAGGGGTGGAAGTTGAAAGGGATTATCAAAAATGTCAGTAAATAAATGTAATAAGGCTTGACTCTGAGGATGAACAACTACCTGCTGTGAGTTGGAACTGATAGTGAAAATTTATGCTATGAAACCTTGACTGGATTGATTTCATTTTTGTAGTTTACTTCCAAGTATGCTTGCTAATGAAGCAGTCGAGTAGTGCCTTGCAGTTCAATCTCCTTCCCTTGATGAGCCAAAAAAATGGTGAATTTGGAGAAGTCAAAAAGGATGGGGTTATACTGGCTTAGCCAATCAACTTCAAAGACCATGTCATATCTTCCCAATTGTAAAATCCAGAAATCATCTTTGAATGAATGGTCTTTCATTTGCATGAAAATAAATGACATTAAGAACTTGTACCTTCGTAGAGGCCACAATCTTTCGGTACAAGAAACTATGAGTTCTTCCACCATCAATCAGTACATAAATTGGTTAATTATGAGTAATGCCTTTGATTTTAATTATTTTATTGGAAGGCTGCACCAACAAGGCATGAACAGAGATTTTTTAGGTTTCTTCTTCTTCGATCTGCTATAATACTGGGTCTTGTGAGTCATCATCTGGGTTTTCATGATAATGGAATTGTGTTGTCTTGCTTGGCATTTATGAGCAGGGAGAATTTGTCACTGCATCTATAAAAGAGTTCCATTGCACGTTTTTGTTCAAATGTCAATGCCAGAGAAGGTGAGTAATCAGATTAGTGGGTTTGCGGATTATCACTTGGAAATTATGGTTCAGCAACAGCAGTGGTTTGTAGGAATTTCAAATTATTGAGTTTTTGGGATTCCTATTGATGGCTTCAAGGGCTTGTTCTTGTGGTGATACAAGTTGAAAAGCTTTCGGTAATAAGGTACGATTGAGAAGTTTCACCACGTGTCTAATTTCATCTTTAAGGCTATTAAGGAAAGTAGATATGAAATTAGCATCAAAAAGGCTTTTATTTTGTTGTAATGTTAAGGCTCTAAGTCCTTCAAATTGGTGTTGGTAGTTTTCCAAGGAAGGATATTGTTGAAGTTTGTTGAATTCCTCAACAGTGTCCATGTGACGAACCAGGTTATTTTTTCCTTATCTTGACCCTTCGTCAATAAACCTCGTTAGTGTCCAGGGCTTATTTGATTCTGGACAAAAGACTGATATACAACTTGGTTAGACATGCTTTTCACAGGACCTCATAATTTGCCACTTTATTTATGGCTTCAATACAGTATTCTAATCGTACTGTATTAGATCTAGAGAGATGCCATCTAATAACCCTAATAGCGAAACATCAGAACAAAGTGCGGAAGCATACTATAATGTCATAAATGGCGGAAGCATAATCAAGAATCATACCATACCTAATCTCGAGGGACTGTCCATAACGATT
>JAODPA010133427.1:0-16598 GCA_025585075.1 Nepenthes mirabilis
AATTAAAAAAAAATAAATTTTATCTCTTTAAAAAATACATTGCGTTGATTTGGGAGATTCAAGATGAGGCTTGTGATGAGTGGGACCAAGCAATCTATTTAGGATTTTCATTTTTATTTTTTGGTAAAACAATGCCATTTAGCATTTTACTTTTCCTTTTCTCAAGTTTGACAGTATAAAAATCCCCTGTGGTTATTTGCCCAACATTCGTTGCGCCATTTTACGAAACAGAGGAGGCGCATGAAATGAGCAGAATGTGGCTCGAGGTTGAGCGGAGGATTCTCCGCCAACTTCACAGCCACAAAACGCGAACTCGGCTTCTAGAAATCCACGCCCACTTTCTGCGTCATGGCCTTCATCAATCCAACCAAATACTCTCCCACTTCGTCTCTGTTTGTAGGGCTGAAAATAAAATGACGTATGCCGCTCTGGTCTTTCAACAATCCTTGTTCCCCAATATCATCCTATTCAATTCTATGATCAAAGGGTATTCCCTCTGTGGGCCGTTTGAGAAGGCTCTTCATCTATTTACTCGCATGAGAAATTGTGGCATTTGGCCAGACGAGTACACGTTCGGTCCTTTAATCAAGGCGTGCTGTAACCTTTGCGATTTGAGTGCTGGCCAATGTATTCACGGTGAGATACTTAAACTCGGATTCGAAAGCCATAGCTCGGTAGGGATTGGAATTGTCGAGTTGTATGCAAATTGTGAGAGGACGGACGATGCAAAGAAGTTGTTCGATGAAATTCCTCAAAGAGATGTCGTAACTTGGAACTTATTGATTAATGGGTTTTGTAAGAGTGGAGATGTTGATAGGGGGTTGCATCTTTTCAGGGAGATGAGTGAACGGAGTATCGCGTCGTGGAATACGCTGATATCATTCTTTTCCAAGAATGGCAGGGACGACGAAGCCTTGGAACTTTTCCGTAAAATGCAGGTCGATGGTTTTAAACCAGATGAGACCACTGTGGTCTCCATTCTCCCTGCTTGTGCCCGTTTAGGCGCTGTCGACGTTGGAAAATGGATACACTCTCATGCTCAATCAAGCGAACTTTTTCGTGATTCCATCACTGTCGGAAATTCGATACTGAATTTCTATTGCAAATGCGGAGAAATAGAAGCTGCCCTAATGATCTTCCGAGAAATGCCTCTAAAGAATGTGATTTCTTGGAATACAATGATTTCAGGCCTCGCTTTCAATGGGAAGGGGGAGCTTGGGCTTGATTTGTTTGAGGAGATGATGAGCGTGGGTGTGAATCCTGATGATTCAAGTTTTGTGGCGGTTTTAACATGTTGTGCTCATGCAAGATTGTTGCAGAAAGGTAGAAACTTGTTTGCTTCAATGACAGCAAGACACCAACTTCATCCGAAACTTGAGCATTATGGATGTATGGCAGACCTACTTGGGCGAATTGGTTGTGTGAGGGAGGCCTATGACTTGATCAAAAGCATGCCCATGAGACCAAATGCTTCTCTGTGGGGATCGCTTTTGAGTGCGTCTCGTATGCATGGTGATACAGACCTTGCAGAATGTGCCATTAAAGAGCTTATCAATCTCGAACCGTGGAACTCAGGCAATTATGTATTGTTGTCCAACATATATGCAGAAGGACGGAGATGGGATGAGGTTGAGGGAATGAGAGTGTTGATGAAGGAAAATAACATAAAAAAGACCGCAGGTCACAGCATGGTTGGATAATCACACAAGAAGTTGGTAAGTTGGGAAGATGAGTGTGCATGAAGGTAAAACACAGTTTGAAAGCAATGGGGGTGTAAGGATTTTGAATGGACCAAGCTACTGAGAGCTCAATTCAAGATAGCTATATTAAAACTCGCTCAAACACGGCTCACAAAACTTGATGAGTCTGTATAAAGCCTATCTGTGAGCTGGTCTAGTTAGCAACACGTGCTTGAGCAATACAATGGTAAATTCCTTACCACTCCAGCTTGACTCGTGCAAGCTTGAGTTTGAATTCTCAACTGTGTAATTGATGAGTTGTGCTCAATCTTGTTTTAAGCTCTTCAACTTAACGAGTAATGTTTGAGCTAAGTAATACTCAGCTGACTTGACTTGTTTAAAGTCCTATTGGATCAAGAAAGCTTACTTTATCAACTTCTGGTTGAAACACCAAATAAAAGGACGTAGACAATCTCTCTCATGTTGGTAGCAAGAGATGGATTGCAGAAGCACAAGGCAGCTAACTAACGGGGCAGGAACTAAGCAAAATGTATTTAATTTCTTTGCTATGTTATTGCCACTGGAATTTTGTCATGTACTTAATGTAACAACCAAGTTTCGTCAGTTAATCACTTAATACACACGTTGCACAAAAGCCTGATATTCTGTCATCCATTTGATAGTCAGACGCAGTTGCTTGTAAGAGAGAAAAAAAAATACTAGAATTTCTGAGTCTTAATTTTTTTCCTCCCTTCTCCCACAATGCGCTGTTGCTGCTCATAAAAATAACACATCATAGAGCTTGAGAAACACCACCAAACCAGCAAATATGGTGGTGAACAAGTTGTTAGTTGGCGGAGATGAATCTGCATTGCTACTTTCATCCTGGTTATGCTCCTCCACATTGAAGTTGCCTGCACAATATGATCACAAGATCACACTTCCTATTCATCATAAATCAAACTCCAAAGTCTAAATCATAATGAAAGGACCAATAATGATGCATACTCCTTTGTTAAAGGTGTGAAATTTAGTTTCTATTGTTAGAATTGTCTCACATGACACGATATATATTTAATAATTTATTAAAAAGATTGAAAGTTATGATTCTATACGGTTTTGTTATATTTTAATAGATGATGTTGTACCGAACCATATACACGACAAACTGAATAATTCGAATGATCTAACCTATATTCTGGAAAGACTATCTACACGAGATTGTTAATGCCACTTGCACATGGTTCATGATCTCCAAAAAGGAAGTTAATGGCCACTATGTCCTAGAAGGCCGCATGTGGTGGCCTTTGTTACTTTCAAAGTATAGGTAGATTTCTCCTTCTTTCAAAGTTGTCGACTTCAGCTTATTCCAATGATGGCAGCATTAATCGTCCTAAATAACCCCTTCTGTATTTTATATCTATTTAAAAAGTCTTATAATCTTAGTTTACTTAGGTTGAATTGAAATAGAATGTTAAGAGAATTTATCTCCTTAAAAGAGTATTGGATATTTTAGATTGGTCTTGTGAGTTCCAATTAGTTTTGACTACACATCCTTAATTTGATTAAACGTCCCCTTTTCGGCTGCATCAATGGTAATAGAAAAGGTATGGCTTGAGAATCATGAGGACATGGTGGTAGAAATGTCTTCATCTCAGAGATACATCTCTGCCAAGAGGGGACATAGCTATGATGAACCAATTCCTAATTCCAAAGGACAGTGGACGACCTTTTGGCATAGGAACAAGGTCAAAATCATCACACTATTGGGAACCAATTGTTCTTCATGCCCAATGAGCCCCTGGCGAATACTAATGAATTTATAAACTCAACCTCCACTTCTCCTAGGTCACCCATCACACTATGCCGCCCACCCACACGAACTACAATGCCTCCTCTCCTGACAAAAAGACCACCACAGGTAACCTTTACCACAAACGATCTATTTTCTATAGAGTCGTTAGCTTGATCCCTTGAACATATTGACAAAAGTATTCAAGTGGACATTCTTGACTTTGATGGTAAGCTTGATCCCTAAGCTTATGGAGATTGGATTACCGCTATCGAGTCTTTTTTTCAATTGGAAGGACATGCTTGAAGATTGAAAGGTCAAATTTGTGGCCACCAAGCTCGTGACAGTTTTATTAAAATATATGAGAGTAGAGAGATTATACCAGATAAGATTATACCCAGAAAGACCACCACAAGTAACCCTTACCACAAACTACCCATTTTCTATTGAGTCGTTAGCTTGATCCCTTGAACATACTGACAAAAGTATTCGAGTGGACATTCTTGACTTTGACGGTAAGCTTGATTCCCAAGTTTACGGAGATTGGATTACCGCTATTGAGTCTTTTTTTGTTTGGAAGGACATGCCCGAAGATCGAAAGGTTAAATTTGTGGCCACCAAGCTCGTGATAGTTTTATCAAAACATATGAGAGAGGAGAGATTATACCCAGATAAGAATATGGGGCAAAAGGAAATTAAAATTTGATGAGATTTACTTTCCAATTACTCACAAGTCTTGTATCAAAAATTCTATCTTTTGTGACAAAAGTCTGATCAAGATGTAGTAAGCTACATCTAGTAGTTTTATAATTTCCTTGGTCAAATTGAATTACAAGAGACCAATGACCAATTGGTGGCCCGATAGCTAAGTGGTCTAAAGTACGCAATCCAAGAGGAGCTTGCTTTACCCTACTTTTCATCTTTAGAGGAAGCCTTCCAAATGGCCCTCAAGGCCGAGGGAAAATTGAAGTCCGAAGGACCAAGACATTTTCCAACTTTGGAACCAAAAAATCCAATGCCCTGCTCCACAAATCCTATTCTATTGGGAGGGGAAAGGAACAGATAGATATAAAATATGGGTCTTTTGACCAAAATAACAATGTTACTAATCAAAAGGATGAATGCTTTTGTTGTGGAAAAATCGGGTGCCACTCTTACAATTGTCTACAAATGGGCATAGAGGTTTGCGCCTAACTAGCCAATGAAGTCCCTAAACCAATCATCGAACCAATTGAAGGAGATCGCAATGCTCTGTAGGAGATCTGCGAACCAAATGAAGAGGCCAAATTCCTAGTCGTTTGATCAGCCTTAAACACCCCTTTAATGGGCAATAACGACAATTGGTTATGAAATAATATTTTCCACATTAATGAAATGACCCACAGGAAACGATACTTTATTGTTATTAACTCTGGTGTGTAAACTTAGTGTTTAAGGAAATGGTCACAAAATCAAACTTGCTTTGTGACGCTCACCCAAAGTGCTATCGGGTATCATGGTTTAAGTGAGGTAGAGAAATTGCTATTTGAGAGTGATACACCATCCAATTTTCTATCGGAGAGTGCTTGGACATGATCCGATTGGACATCATCCCAATAGATGCTTGTCACATTCTCTTGGGCCGGCCATGAATATACTATCGCTGGGCACAACTAGGTATATGTTAACCTTCCAAGAAACGAGGTTTCTTCTTCATCCGCTCAAGGATTCTCCACCATCCATGAAAGGGACTAATGGAATTTTTTTATCCAATAAAGAATTTAAGAGGCTTTGTTAGGAGAATGCACCCCAATTTACACCCTAGTCGTTGGCATGGTTGATCCGTCATTACTCTCAAGAAGGTAGTCCAGTTGCTCCACGAATTCTCCAATCTTTGACCTAACGAATGGCCCTCTATTTGCCCACCCTAGAGGAAGATTCAGCATTGAATCGACCATGTACCTGTATCCAATCTCTCTAACCTCCCTCACTACCGAATGAGTCCCCAAGAATATGAAGAGTTACAATGATAAGTGATTGAACTTCTTCGAAAAGGGTGCATGCGGGAAAACATTACCCCTATGCCATCCTGACCCTGTAAACCTCCAAAAAGGATGGCACTTGGCAAATGTGCATTGATAGTTAGACCAAACACATGATTATGATCAAGTGTTGGTTCCCAATTCCGAGGCTCGACGACATACTTGATTTGTTACATAGTGCCCAAGTTTTTTTCCAAAGTCAACTTAAGAAGCTGATACCAGCAGATCTAGATCCAACCTGATGAATGGAAGACAGATTTTAATATGCATGGAGGTCTATATGAATAGCTCATGATGCCTTTTGGGCTAAGCAATGCCCCTAGCTCTTTTACGCATTTAGCGAACCACGTGCTTAAGCCTTTCATTGGAAAATTTGTGGTGGTATATTTTGATGTCATCCTCGTATTTGGCACCAACATTGGGCAACATCTTGAGTATATCGAACAAGTTCTGCAAGTTTTACGATAAGAAATATTATTCATGAACACTAAAAAATGCGCCTTTATGAAGCAGAGGATTGCATTTTTAGGGTTGGCTATCTCTTCTCATGGCATAACTATGGATGAGGAAAAAGTACAAGCCATCTTTGAATAGCCAACTCCTTGCACCATCACTGAAGTAAGGAGTTTCCATGGCCTAGCCACATTTTACTGACGATCCATTTGAAATATTAGCTCTCTCATTGCTTCTATTACCAATTGTATGAAGAATAGATAGTTTTCCTACACCTAACAAGCCGAGGAGAGCTTTGATTTGGTTAAACAAAGGCTGACCGAGGCTCCTCATTAGCCCTTTTTGATTTTACAGAAGCATTTATGATAGAATCCAACGCTTCTTATATTGACATCGGTGTGGTCTTAGGTGAACGAGGCCGTCCCATTTCTTTTTTTAGCAAGAAGTAGAATGAATCTAAGAAATGTTACTTATGATTTCGAACTCTGTGCAATAGTCTAAGCTCTTCAGTTTTGGTGATGTTACCTAATATGTCGAGAGTTTTTCCTTTTCTCTGACCTCGAGACCCTTTATTTCTTGCACGCTTAAAAGAAATTGAATTCTTGGCATGCCAAGTGGATTTCCTTTCTACGGGAATATACATTCGCTCTCAAGCACAAATTGGGAGCCCCTAACAAAGTGGCTGATGCCTTGAGTCGAAAGGTTTGTCTTCTCCAAACTTGTATCTTATGAGGCAGCTGATTTTAATTTGCTCCCCGTAAGTTATTACACAGATTCATCTTTCTTAAAAATTTTTAGGCATTGCTTGCATAGTTCTAAGGACCCTTTTTTGCCAAATGGATGGATTTTTGTTACTAGGAAATCAATTATGTATTACCCAAGAGATCCTTGTGACTTCAAATCATGTTCGAGCTTCACGATGGTGGTGTTGGCGGGCACTTTGGGTGAGACAAAACATTCACTTTGATGCAAGGAAGATACTATTAGCCAAAATTTAAGAGTGATGTCGAGCAATTCGTGAAACTTTGCCTGGTGAGGATGGTTAAATCAATAATTGTATCAACCTCTCCCTACTACGAGCAAGTCATGAGAAGACATCATCATGGACTTCATCTTAGGTCTTCTGCGTACTTGCCACGCCATGACCCTATTTTTGTCATTTAGATTGTTTCTCCAAAATGGCCTACTATATTCCATGCATATTGACCATGGACCCTTCCTTCATCGCTCTCTTCTTTCAAGAAGTTGTTTAGTTGCACAGCATGCCTCATACCATAACATCTGATTGAGATTCCTACTTCATTGGGCATTTTTAGCGAATATTATGGGGATTTTTAGAAACCAAATTGTAATTCTCCAGCACTTGTCATCCTCAAATAAATGGATAAATTGAAGTTCTAAAGCGTTCTCTTGGCAACTTATTTCACAACTTGTTTGGTAACAATTTGTGGAGTTGGGATGTTATCATTTCTCAAGATGAATTCGCTTATAATTCATCCTGAAATGGGTCTACCCAGCTGTCCCCTTTTGAGATAAACTACCGAAGTAACCCGGCCCACTTCCTCGACCAAACACCATTTCTTGTGAAGGGCTGCATTAGCATGCCACCCACATCCGAGAGATCCATGAGCAAATCGTTAAGTGCCTAGAGGACACTAAAACCAAATACAATGAGTCAGTCGACCTATACGGCCAACATGTTGAATTCAATTAAGGTGATCTAGTTATGATGTATTTACAAAAAGAGCTTTTTCAACGAAAAGTTACAATAAACTCAATAATTGAAAATTTGGACTATATTAGGTTATCAAGAAATTTGGACCTAATGTTTATCAAATTGATTTTTAGAAGATATCAGAATCAGTCTCACTTTAATATTTCATACCTATACCCCTACTATGGGTCCATTATTTCATCATCATCATTGCCCATACCTATTCTAGCTCCCAAGAAGTTTGAAATTATCGATTCTTGATCTAATTCCACTCATAGAAAAATGTACACTCAACGTCTTATCCATTGGTTCAAAAAATTTTTGGCAAAAAACATTTGGATAAATGGACAAGAACTTGAAAAATTGCATGCTGCAACACCACTAGACACTAATTCTATGCAAAACTCAAGGATAAGTTTCTTTGAAAAGAGAGCATATGATGTAGTATTGAAGCATATACATGACAAACCGAACAACCTGGATGACCTGACTCAGAATCTGGAAAGACCACCCAGACAAGATTATTAATGCCATTTCATATAGTTGGTGATCTCCAAAGAAGAAATTAATGACCAATATGACCTAGAAGGCAACATGTGGCAGCTTGTGTTACTTCTAAAGTATACGCAGATTTCTCTTTATCCCAAAGCTGTCGACTTTAGCTTATCTCAATGGCGGCAACATTAGTACTCCCAAACAACCCCTTCAGTATTTTATCTTTATTTAAAGAGTCCTATAATCTTAGTTTACTTAGGTTGAAGTAATCAAATGTTAAGAGAGTTTGTCTCCTTAAAAGAGTATTTAATTCTCTAAATTGGTTCAGCAAATTCTAATTGGTTAAGGCTATGCGTCCCTAATTTGGTCAAATATTTCCCCTTTGGTTGCATCATTAGAGAAGTTATTTATTTTAATAGGCCCAATCTTTAATGAAAATAGTGATATTTATATAATTAAGAAATCAGTTCTCTTTTACTGTTAAATGACAAATTTACTCATCATTTGTTGAAGATAATAAGTGGCAATTTTTTCTATATTATGGGGCCGTTTTTAGATTTGAATTAAAGGAAGTTTCGTTATCTGAATTTAAAAATCCCTTCAGAAAAGTTATATACTAACTCCATGCACAAAATTTATTGAACTCTTATAAAGGAAAAGAGATAAATGTGAATAGAAAGAAATCAATTTTAGAATCTTCGAGAAAAGATCTCTATAAATGGATTTGGGTATACTATGAAAATTTAGTTCCACATAAAATTATTAAATAACATTATAATTCTAACGATCCAGCAGTACTTTTTATTTCATGAAGTTCTATCATCTAACACTTTCATTAGTAATAGAACACGCAACTATATAATGCAGTTTGTGGATATAGCTAAGTACCTCTTTCAGTAGTTTGACTGCATCCTGCTTGAAGTGTTGCTCTTATGTCTTGAATTGTGGCCTTATTGTAGAATTTGAAGTTGGAAACTGCATGATCAATGCAGTCAAGGACTAGGTGTGTTTCCGGGAGGCAAGGCCCATAGCAGAACTGGTCTGTTGCAGCTGGAGGTACATTTATGTCTCCATTTTGGTTCAACCTATATGCCCCCGCACAGTTACTGTAAATCTGCATTTAGGGAATTCAAAAAAAAAAAAAAAAAAAAGGGAAAATCAGAGGAGGAATTTCTGTCTTAATATTGCAGTAGAACTTTCTAGTCTGATACCTAGTTCTGTTTCTCAGAGGACTAATAATCTTCAGTCTGCTGAACCTATTAAACTCTTGGAGTAAAATTGTGCGGCATATTTACACGAGATTACTTACAAAGTTATTGTTGAAGCATAAGAAGGCTTGTTCCAAAAGTAGAGCTGCATTCGGCACATACTCTGTTAAAAAAAAACATCCAATTGGCAACATGTGATTGATTGCAATGATGAAAATAGAATAAGGTGGCCCCAGTGCACGAGGGTCCCATATTGTGTGATATGGGGGTGGGACAGATGTAGCTAACTTTGTCTTCTGCATCACAGAGAGACTGTTCTGTGATTTGAATTCATGACCTTTAGGTCACAGCGGATTAATATTACTGTTGTGCCAAATCTCGATCCTCTAAGGATAAAAATAGAAGTGAATAGAAAAGAGTTGAGTATAGCAGTTTTCTTGGCTTCTTTATGGTAACCTGTGTTGCAGCCAACGGCCAAGATGGCAGCCAGAGCAATGCAAAGGATGACCACTCTTGCCATTGCAGACGGTTTTATGCAAATGGCAGATCAGATTCTTTAAGGGAGAGGAACTTATTGTGCCAGTGTTATAAGCAAATCCACAGACGATGATATCTCAGCTGAATTAACAGTTTTCTATATAAGCCACACTTTCTCTCTTAATGTCTTTTTGGTAGGAAATCAACCTCAATCTTGTATCTTATTTTCCCAACTAATTGAATCATTGCAATTCGATGTTGAAGTATTTTTCTTCAGTAATTTTTGATAGGTGATGAGGGTGTGAGCTGAATTTTCTATTAACAGGAGTACAGAGGGTTTCAAGATTTTCTCTTTGAGTAAGATAACAGCAAATGTGAGAAATTGTTGGGTTGGCAGCTTACCTATGGACTATAAAAGAAGGCAGTTGGTCTAAGCCACCAACCTTTAATTTTTTTCTTTTTAAAGATTGACGATGTAACATATAAATTTAATATAAGTTGTTAAAATGTGACACTATATTTCTTCTGCTTTGTGATTGGATTGTAATTTAGAAACTAAGAGAAAAATTCTTTAATATGATTATTAGACTTTCTATGGTTTATAGATTAAAATGTGGAGGCTTGTAACAATTTTTTATCTTTATAACTTGGTTGGCTAAAAATATAACGTTGCACTAAGAAGAGTTTGTCCCATCTCATAAAATTTTTAGGAGTACGGAACAGGGATCTAATGAAGAAGATACATTGAGGTAGGGGAAGCGCCTTTGTTGCTTATTTGGACCGTTAGATTAAAAAGATCTAACAATTTAAATTTTAAGCTGAAAAAATGTGTATTTTTTTCCTATTATATTAAAAAATATCAAAATATACAAATTGTTAAAAAAACTCAACTTATATATTTTGGATCAATTCCAACAAAATGTATTCAAAACTTCAAAACAGAGACGAAAAGAACCAAAGAAAACACACAAGCAGGAGAAATGGAGATCCCCTACCTTTTGCATGTTAAGCGAGTGCTCTACCGCCATCTGAGCTACTTCCTCGTTGCTTTTCTGGTGCCCGAACATGAGCAGCACAGAGTCCGACCATAAATACCGTGAGGCTTAATTGACCTTCAGCGCTGGGGACTGACTAAAACCACACCTATAACAAGAAGGTCACTGAACCCTTGAGCCAGACTAGCTCTATATAAGACGAAATCCCTATTGACCGTATTCAAGTCGAGCTATTTTCAAATCCTCGCATTGATGGAAGGAAAGGAAAGATATATATCCTACTACTTCAGATTAAAAGGCTATTCTTAAAAGGTTAGTCTTTCTTCAATGACTCTCGCCACTTTGAATCTCATGGCTGCCTTTGCCTGCTTCCTTACGTGGCCGTGAGGCGGTGCTGTTTTCTGTTTCACTTCTTTATATATTGTCATTTTTTCTTGCTCCTTTGCGCTGGTGAGTGCGAACTCTTGATCTTTTATTTGTTTAAAAATTACTAGAAAAGATAGGCAATACAACCAGATTAGGATAGAAAAACCTAGAATCAAGTATCTGAACAAACATAGATTCAATCAGAAATGGCACAAAAATAGTCCAACAAAATTATGAGCCTTTGGTTTTACCCTAAATTGAACCACAATGACAAGCATGAGAGCCATCCAAATTATTTGCGAAATAAAAAAAAAAAATTCTAAAATAGGAGGATTCTAGCAGGGGCTTGCCTGAACGACGAGCACTAAAACGCACAACAGCTGATACCACAACGAAGTTTGGCATGCCTGTCTTTTCTTCGAAAGCAGATGGAAAAAAATTAAACATATATAGTGCAGTAATTTCAAGCAGAACAACACTCCATTTCAAATTCAGTAGGAAATAAACATATTCTAGGTTGGGAAAATATATATATTAACGAAAGCCAAATCCTACTGCTATGCCGCACTACTTGATATACTGAGAAAGCCACTTGAATCCTTCGCCATAGCCCATTTTCCGGACAATGCTGCACATGAACACTTCGAGCGGACGCACGTTTGAGTCTGCCAGATTCACTTTGCCCTTGCCAGTGGTGAAGTTGGTCAGCCCCATGGCGTAGCGCAGCTCATCCTCTGAGGCAGCATATGGAATATCGATCTTGTTGCCAAGGATCAGGAATGGAACGTTGGCCAATGACTCGTCTGAGAGGAGAGCATCTAGCTCTTTCTTCGACTCTGCAAATCTCTCCTTGTCATAAGCATCTACCAAATAAACCACCGCGTCCACCTTCACATTGAAAGAAATTCCATGTTATCCGGATATTCTTTTATGTCTAAGTTGGGGGAGAAGACAGATGGAACTATAGAAACTAACAATAATCACAGAGAACATGTAATCATGTAGTCGCTCGCTAGCCGGTGTAGCCAAAATAAAAAGCAACGGGCAATACAATAATACCAACAATACAGTCAAATGAAGGGGTGATAAACAATAAAAAGGGTCATAACTGATGATAACACTACCCCTCTTTAAGGGATTAGCAATGTAATGCTATAAAGGAGCAAGTGTACACAAATAAAAATGTCAAAATAGATTAATAAAATTACAGTAAATGAGTGTATTATAAAGATAAGAATATTAAAAGTGATTAGTAAAATCACTCTAAAAGAGCATATAAAAAAATCATTGCACCCAAAGAAGATAAGGTGACGAAAAGATATTTAAGGGGATTCAAATGCTTAAAACATAATTCAAATGAAACACTTGTTCAGAATGATGAAATAGTTGTCATAAAAAGAAAGATAAATATAGACATAAAATAAACTTAAAATGATGTGGTGAAAATAATTTCAAATTACATATATTTTTAATGGATATTATATTAAATCAAACGAAATGACAAAAATAGATTTATATAGCCGATCCTATCTAATAATTTAGTGATACTAAAGGCTCTGAGGTTGATAATGTTGATCACACATCATTGATGTACGGAGAGAGAGCACTGAGAACCTCCCAAGAAGCAAGAGGAGCTGCCAATGAACTCCATAATCTGATTTTGGCCTTCGATGATTCAAATAAACACAAACATTTATCTGCATGTAAGAAAGGCACATGATGTTTTGTAGAAACACTAAAGCAGTGTTCGTGGTAAGTAAAAAAATCCCAAGTGACAACAGATGTTCTATAGGGATGCCATTGAACTGTATAGTCCCTTATAGACCCCTATATCCCCCCAGGAGATGAATGCTAAATGCCTAAACCCACAATACGTAAGAAGAGGGGGGAGAGGGAGAGTGAAATCTCTCCAATCTCGTGGAGATAGAAATTAGGGGGCTGTGAGAGAGAGAGAGGGAGAGAGAGAGACTGGGGAGTTTTCATTAAGTGATTTAAATGAGCATTTAATCTCTATTATTTATTCGTCTAACATTTAACTAGTTCACATGGAGCCTAAAATTTCAGGACCTTAACAGTTTTCCAAGGCAACAGCACTCTCACATTTTTGGATGATGCATAATATCTACAGTCTATCTGCCCAATTTCTGCAGTAGAAGAAGAAACATAAGATCTAAAGCATCACTCTGAACATCTGAACCAAAACAACAAAAAAATGGTGTGCCATGGCCTCTGTATAAAAAAATAAAATGCATAAACCAGGGTGGATTCCCTGTATTCCGAAATTTATATGGCAGTTTTTATTCAGTGAAATGGTAGAAGAAGATTCATATAATTGGCCGGGTGTCATGGGCCTTAATGCTTCAGCACAGATGTTCATATATAGGATTTTTTTTATCCAGGTAGTTGTCATTGGAAAGGTTTCCTATCACGCATGGAGGACCATTCTGATCTGTGAGAACATTAAGCTAAATCTTGCATGAAAATTTTAATCATGACAAAATCTTGAATTGACCATAAGTATAAATTTCTCTATTTGAACTTGTTACTTACCCAAAAAGAAGAGATCTTCCATAAGGAAGACGATCAGAACTTTGAAATACAGAAAAATCACTAACTGAAATCTCAATTATTTCCAAGCAATTCAGTGTAAATACATCATCTTTTCACATACTCCAAGAAGCAACATCCTTAAAGCACTTTACATAGCAATGACAGAAAAGAAATTAAGCAATTCTCTCACGGAAAAACTATCAAATCCTAGTGGCATTTTCCGGGGTATGTGACAAAGCAAGGAAAATGATTCTCAAAAGCTACTATTGAAGCACCTCCTTGAATACAAAAGGCATCATCTCCATTCTAATATTGGCTTACCATGAATCAGATAAACACAAGAAAACACTTCCATCCTATGTTGTAGTACTAGTAGCAAACAAGTCAACAAATTAAGCACTTCAAAAAACTTGTGAAAAAATTGAAGCAACTTTCTTACTCAAAACTTGTTATCAATCCAGGAGGCACTTCAGGACTGCGTGATATAGCAAAAAAAGAGTTGTCTGGAAAGGTACTATTAAAACACCTCTTTATATACAAAAGGCATCATCAGCGAACTCCCATTGCTAATATAGGCCTCCCATGAATCAGATAAACACAAGAATAAAAGCTTAGCTGGGATTATGAAGGCCCAAAATGTACTCTTCCATTCTTTTGTGCACTAGCATCAAACAAATCAAACAAAACAAGCAATTCAAATATCAATAATGTGTAGAACTCAAGCAATTTTGTCATTTAACAACTCAACATCAAGTCAAGTCGGCATTTTCAGGACAGCACAACATAGAAAGGAAAATGCGTCATGAAAGGCACTATTAAACCTATTTAAGTACAAAAGGCAACCGCAGAAAAGTTCCATTACTAATATTGGCCTCCAGTGAGTCATATAAACGCAAGAAGTAAGCTTGATTGTGAAGGCCCAATGTAACTCTCCATTCAATAATGAACTAGCAGAAAACAAGTCAAACAAATTAAGCCAACATTCTACTTTTAGGCAATTAAACAGAAGAATACAATGGACATAGAAGCAACAACTGATAACTCACCACAAACAACGAAAGTCAATGAATTCTTGAAAATCCTAATTCAGCTAACATCCACAGAAAAAACCCACAATACTGTAACGGTAGCAGACAAATATACTGATAAAAAAATCCCTCAAATTCTAACGTATAACCATAAATAGTATCAAGATGACAGTGAAAAGAGATGCACTTTCTGGACACAGGATGCAGGAAAATAAAACATGATTTTTACCTTAGCATAGTAATCTTTCCAAACCCTGCGAGCAATTTGATGTCCTCCCAAATCAAATGCCTTAAACTTGATTTTCCCAATACTCAGCTCCTCAGATGTTGGATATTGGGTGGGCTGATGTTGAACCAATCTCTACCAAGACAAACAAGTTAATTCAAGGGCAAAAACAGAAAATACAGAAATTCAGGAAAGTAAAATTTGCTCGCACTTCGCATGAACTGTTGAAAAGATATATCATTGAAACCGCGTGGCATCACCCCGGGACAGCCCCAACGAAAACAAGAGAAAAAAAAACTCTCCTCTGTGCTCGTCAACCAAAAAAGCTATTTTTACTTGACTCCCATTATAAATAAAGGCTAAGTAGTTGAATTAAACTCGTCATCGGAACTCCTTTTATTTTCTAATCTAAGCAAAACAATCGTTCAACTTTTAAACATTTTTCTCTTCACAAATCATCCAACGTCGCCCAGGCAATGAGGAATTCAGCGAAGAACCATTCAGAAGTAATATCCCTAATCAACTGGCAGCAGAGCCTTAAAATAAGAAGCCAAGAAGCCCATCGAAAAGCTAAATAACCACAAGGTGTTTCATGTTTCCCCCATCAGACAGGGAAAGAAATTGTAGTTACTCAACACAAAATCAAAACAGGCTAAAATTTTCATCAAGCGCAAATCGAAAACGTAAGAAATTAAACCTCATCTTTCAACATATGAAGCAACGTCGTTTTTCCGGCATTATCAAGCCCTAAGAACAAGATCTTGGCCTCCTTCTGCCACAGACCAAGCGAAGCGAGCACTCCATAGAACCAATCAATCAAAAACATCGTCACCGACACTTGAAATGTTGATCAGATCCAGACACCAGAATCGAGAAATTCCAATATTGGGCGGAAAAACAACTAGATCAATCAATTAATACCTTCGGGAACCAAATAGTTCCCTCTCCCGGGTAATTTAACAAGTCTTTTGATTGCCAGAGAGCGAGCGGAGAGGAGAGTGACCACCAGATCCAAAGCTAGAAGACCACGGATTTCGCAGTCTCTCGATTGATTATTTAAAGATTCTATCGAAATTTACACAGTAAACCTCCCATAAATAGAAGAAGGAAACCCTAGAGAGAGAAGGGGCGGTGCGGTGATCGCTCGCTCGGCCTATAAGTTTTTGTTTGGTACTGCCATATCTGTCCACTTGACCACTTACCTGACGTTCAGGGATTGCTACAAATCGGAAAAACGTAATACGGTTGACCGGCTAACCCGGTGGAACTTTTGCCAGTTTCTTGCGTTGGTTCTGAAAGCTTGCTACCGGGAGTTTACGGGATCCAGTTTCAATTGGAGGAATTGAATTATCGCGTCATTAGATGAATCTGTCGCCGTTGATTTCAGAATTTGTGGCTACGATTTTCCTTGTAACGATTCTAAGATTTTTTTTTCTGTTATCGGCTTTGACACTAATATTGCCAAGAAGAAAACGTGGGCGAACGTGATGAGCTGATTTTGACGGAAAAAATCAGACTCGGATATATCAGGCAAGCAATACTTAAATTTAATATTATTTTGATGGAAATAAATAATGACTCCACTAAATAAATA